>JAODAL010003892.1:0-165612 GCA_025379985.1 Phyllomedusa bahiana | reverse complement strand
AAAAGGGCAATCAGAGGGGGTCCTAGCACCCAACAGTGGGACCCCAGCAATCAGACATTTGTTACCTGTCCTGTGCATAGGATTTAGATATCTATAGTGAAATAATACCTTTAAATGCAGGGCCAAAGCAACAAACGTAATCTTTTCTCTGGATAAAGCAAAGTCTAGATAGGACTCTGAACGGAGGTCACTGACAGGTTTGATGTTGGTTTGTCTTGAAGCACGGGGAATACGTGGGATTTTCCGATTCATATTTTGAACCCGGTTTAAAATTCGATGGTACCCTGTGCGCTAGACAGCAATAAAAAAACTGTGTTGTAGTCTATACAGCACTGGGGTTTTTTTGCTTTTTTTTATGTCTGTTTAAAATCAGGGGAATATGCAAACTATTGTACATTTGCCAAAATTCCCTTCAGATTTGCTGTTGGCTATACATTAAAGGCCAAAGATTTACGAAAATCTACAAAAAAAAAACAGGCCCTGCCCGGTCGTAATGTCAAAATGCCTTCGTTTTTGGACAGCGTATGTTGTGTGGACTTGCCTTAGGGTATTTTACAGGGCTTTTTTGGTATTCTAGCTCTCAAGAGAGAAAATTTATGGTCTTCCCGCGTGTAAAATCGATGGGGAAATTTGAAATGGCAATTGTTAGGGCCCCGCTGACAATGGGTAAATGCGGCCGCCCAACCCCCCCCCGTGTTTTGGGAAATTATGCGCTAATCAGGCGTGTTTCCCAGAATGCCAGTATTTCGGGCTCTTTCGCCCTTGGGTAAAATTTCCCCTCAAAGTATGTAATTTGTCTTTTTCAGACCTCGTGTAGGTGAGTAAATCTGTGCCATTTTTGAGTTTTCAGAGTTGAACAATACTCTTCATACATTAGCAACCGTGAAAAGTGACTTCAAAATTTACCCAAATATC
Source organism: Phyllomedusa bahiana (assembly GCA_025379985.1). Lineage (NCBI taxonomy): Eukaryota > Metazoa > Chordata > Amphibia > Anura > Hylidae > Phyllomedusa > Phyllomedusa bahiana. The sequence goes on along the minus strand of JAODAL010003892.1, from coordinate 164,697 downwards.
ACTAACACAGATTAAAGCCACAGATTGGAACTTGCCCTAAGTGAGCTTAAAATCAAGTGGGTAGTTTGAAAACAACAGGACTGTATTTCACGACTAAGACGGCTGGTGCCTCATAAAAAAGCTCATTTGTAAAAGCAAGCTTAGGATGAATGTTATCACAGTGAAATTTTTTCCCCAGTGCTTTCATCTCAATCCAAACGCGAGTATAATTTATTTTGTCAAAATATTTAAAAGTATAAGATTTTTTTTAAATTTTTCACTTTAACAAAAGTTGATTAATTTTTTTACATTTGAAATTTCATGAACTGTCAATAATTTTGGTTGGGTTTTGTAACTGTAAATTTAAATACATTCCAATATCAGTAGCACACTATCAACTAAAGAAACTATCAAAGGGGTCATAGGAATTTTGAAAAACATTTTGCTATTTTTGGTAAATGAAAATTTTTTTGAGGTTCTTTTTTACATTTTTTATCAAAACGCTTAAGCCCCCTCCCCCTTCAAGAGAGGAAAAATAGTGGGGCCCACCTGAATTTTAGGTCCCCTTTTGGGTTGGGAGGTGGACTTAAACAGTTTTGATCAAAAATATGAACTAAGAACCTCAAAAAAATGTTCATGTATCCTAAATACCAGAAATGCTTTTTCAAAAATTCCTATGTGCCTTTTGATAGCTTATTTATTTGATAGTGTGCTACTGATATTGGAATGTGTGTGTATATTGCTGCCACACCAGTGTGAACCTATGCTCATTTTTTCAAAAAAGTTTTTGGATGTGCAAAACCAGATATTGTTTTCTAGTAATATTAATAGTGATCTTATGCAACACTGTAGGCTTGACTAAAGACATAGGCCCATATGGTTTAACGTGTTATCAAGCAGATATGTGATGAGTTAGTTTTCCTCATCTAAATATGACAGAATAAATCAACTCCACATCTTCCAAGAAAACTATCCAGGCACCATTTGAGGTCATGTGTCTGACTCCAGGGTCCCAATAACAAAACGAGATGGGCCTCACCACCATAGTATAAAAAGGAATAATTAAAGGTTTGAATAATAGTGCCCATTATCGAGGAACCCACATACGGTAGTAGTGCTAAATAGCAAAGAGCCATAAACTTGTTATTCATTACAAAAGAAAGTACAATGTTTTTGCAACTAATGTGTCCCCTCAACCTCTGGGTCTTTGAGCAGTTGCTATGGCTTCTATGGCTATAGTTACAACCATGGAAAATGTTCATTTTCTCCAGAGATGAACAAATGAGATAAGTGGCACAACTTATCTCCCCTGCAATATTAAAGTAATGTGCAGGTTTGAGTGAGCCAAATGTGTGTGAGCTGGGGTTTGGGGAATGATCATCAAATATCTGATGCACCACAATAAAAGTAAAATATTCAACATGCTGTTTAACATACATTAGCCCTTACTGCTGTTAAGCTATCATCCTAAGGAGGACTGGTGGCCATATTTGATATCTGTTTTCATAAATACATGTATTCCCTGTGAAGTAACAATTCTGGAGCATCTCCTCTTATAATTCTGTGTAATGCTCTTCCTCTGTTATTCCTTCTAGAAATGTTTGACTTAATCAGTCAGATGGGTGTTACCAGTTGGGGGCAGGTCCCTGCACAGTTTTACATTGCCCAATCAGTGCTGTCAGTCAGTGTGTGTGTGCAGAGACACACTCCTAAAAACTGAAGTGGTCACACCCAGCTGACTGATTCAGTAATACATTTCTAGAAGGAATAACAGGAACAGCACAACACAGAGATATTAGATGCTCCAGAATTGTTATATCACCGGTTACACAAGGTTTACTAATACTGACATGTTGGTAAATGTCATAGGTCCTCTTTAAGGTGGGAGGTGAGAAGTGCGTGGGCTGCAGTTCAGGTATGTGTGGTACCTGTATGAGCCACAGTATTTCTTATAGGGGAAAAATATGGTCTATGGGGAAGCATGTGTTACAGCATGAATTGTGGATACACAGTGATGCAGCTTGTGCCCATATACTATACATGGGTATGGATTTAGGATATGTAAAACACAAACCTTGAATATGTTCATACACTGTACAATAACAGTTACAATTCAATCTGTAATTAGGTCTATGCAACTCCTTAAAAAGGTGTTATCACCATAGATTTTGATGGTATATGGATAGGATGTGACATTGCAGTCCCATCTCTGGGACCTGTACCTATCTTGGGAAAGTGTTGGAGAGTTGGTCGCACATGAGCATGACTCTCCATTCTGTTCTGAGTGCAGCAGAACACAGCTCACACCTGTACTCCGAATTCCCATAGAACAGCATGGAGATTTGTGTGCAAGCAAAACCAACTTTCCAATCTGAACCGACACTTTTGGTTTCCCCGAGATTGGTGTGGGACCTGCACCTATCGCTATGACTAAGGAATAGTCGTCTGAAACGCGTCGGTGAGGATGTGTGCGATACACATACTTTTTTGGATATGCTGTAGGCCTGTCTGTTTGATGGTTTTAAAAGTTTTTCAAGTAAATAGTAGTTTTTATTGAATCTATAATGAACACTTTTTCCTCCGGGCGCTGAAAGTTGCACCATCTGTGTTTTTCTTGTTAATTCCTGCTATAGACTAGCTCTCCATTCCTTCCAAGATGAACAGAGGACACGTGTATTGAAAATACAGGTTCGGTGAGCTGGACTTTTGTTGTTTATTATCAGATTTGATGGCATATCCTATTGGCTACAGTCTGGTTATGCCTACCATATCATCATCTATCTTCGCGTAATATACTGAGTGATACTTCAATTAGTGTGTTTGTGATATCTATTCTATATATATTTTGAAAATACCTGGGTGATTATGATTGTTAAAGGAGATTTTTTGTCTGATAGAAAATCCCTGATGAACCCTATTAATCAAAAGCAAGGGGGGAACGCATAGGACAAGGTATTGGGACAATATATCTCGAATAGCTGTTTTTAGGTACTGGATTGGGATCTAAGTAGAGTATTATTATATTAAGGTATCTATATAGGTGTTTAAGGTTTGTGTATAATTTGTAAGTTACACCTTTGGGGGGATTAGTACACTATAGGATATTGTATATGTTTTGGTCTTTATTGATACATAGATATTTTTAGATAGTTGGTAGTCTATTGTTATTTAATTAGTTAGGTTCCGGGCGGGGTCATGCTTATCGGGACGGTCGCTCCGCGTTTGTTTAGGTAGGCAATATAGGTAGTATATATATTAGTGAGACCATTTTTTTGGCACCATTTTAGTGCATTATTAATAAAGGTTAAGCTTTATAATTAACAGGTAGACAACTTCTTTGGCTCTGTGTGTTTTTGTATAATTTAGGATGAGTTGTCACGGGAGTATCAGGGAATAGGCCCTTGCAATATGTATACTGTTTTGGGCCATTGTTATTAAAGTACATATCCTATTAATATTCCGTGAAAGTCTATGTTGAGACACCCTTTTAAGGGTTAGCATCTCCCTCTTATGTGTTGCACTTTCTATGTAGAATGACTCTGCCGAGCACCAGCTTAGAAAGGGGAAAATCTCTCCTTGAGGAGAGCACCGAACGAACGGCTTGTAGAGTTATGTTTTGCCTTTTCGCTCTCTACTAAGCATCTGCATATCACAAGGCATTATGGGAAAGGGGTTGAGAAGCTCAAAGCGTCCTCTGTTGGATTTAACAAGGCTCCAGCTTGGCAGCTACCACTGACATAGTGTTTGGTTTATAAATCTGCTGTGTTCCATATATATATATATTATATATATATATATATATATATAATATATATAATATATATATATATATATAATATATATATATATATATTCTGATCCCGAAAATGGATGCAATTTCTGTATAAAACAGAGGTTCCCCTTTAAATAGGTTATAATAGCAATTTGGTCACCCTCCCTACTACAGTACCCCTGTGGTCACCGGACAAACATAATGAAGCTTAAGCTGTTTACATTTGTTTTTCAAATTTACATGCTTGCTTGTTGTACAACAAATATTTGGGTGATCCCATGTAAAGCAATGCAATCATCCTGTATCAATGCATAGCTTCTAGCATTAGCATAAACCCATGTTGTGTGGAGTTATCTTAATCTCATTGCTCTTAAGAAATCCAGCCCCATCAAACACTTTTCACACTCTCCATTGATTCCTCAAGCATGAAATGTTGCATTGACATCAATGGGAAGGAGATTTGAATGGAATGAAAGAAATTTTAACAAGTGTTGCAAACAATGCGCTGATGAATCTGCTCTGGAGCTCTGTTCCTTTCTTTAATTCTTCACATGATACATTCTCGGGGACGGGTTTTAGACATACTAATGAGAACAAATTAGGGAAACCAAAGTTAAATTGTTCAATTTTATTAGCAAAGAAAGCTGATGGGAAAACATTTTAAATATATAGATATCAACTCTGGCCCTGGTGTGCAATAGTGACACAGTATTTCCCAGCATGCTTAAGGAAACATTCAAACTCCGGTCCTCAGCTCATAAAAGTGCTGCCTATATCTATAGCAGAATATTATGTAAAAGTTTGTTCAGACTTTCAGAGCTTCAGATAAGTGAGATAAGGGTTTATTCATGATAAGGTGTTTTTTAGATCAGCACTCTAATAATAATAATAATAATCTTTATTTCTATAGCGCCAACATATTCCGCAGCACTTTACAAATTCAAGGGTAAACGTACAGACATTACACATTAAAATTTACTTACAAATGAGAACACAAGGTGTAAGGGCCCTGCTCGTGAAGAGCTTACAATCTATTAGGGTGTATGGGTGAAAACATACGGAAGAAGTGCCAAGTTTACAATGGCCCGGCCATGTTTCATAAATGGGGGGGTTGGTTTACATGAAAAATGGATAAAACCTGCCACCCAGACTGTACATCTAATACAGATAAGTGCCTTTTGAGTGCCCAAGTGCAGGGAGTGACAGATTGTGTGATAGCAGTTAGGGATCTTGGTAGGCCAGACTGAGAAGATGTATTTTCAGGGCCCTGTTAAAACTGTGAGGGTTGTGAATGGCTACGTCTACACAGCACACGAAAATGGACAGATTTTCGGCGGTTTTAGTATTTTGAAATCGCTGAAAATCAGACTGAATAACATTCACATAGACTTTAATACAAAAAAAACGACTTGTAGTCTACAAAGGTCGGTTTCTCTTCTACACGTTTTCTGGTGCCGGCGGTTTTAGAAACATGTTGCAAAAATCAACACCGTTCAGCAGAAAAATTACTACAGAAATCTATGTAAACTGCCCAGTGGATTTGGGACATTTTTTGTAACTTTTTTTGGCAGCATTTCCACTGAAAAACCACCCAGAAGCTTAAAATTGTGCATAAATTACTACAATGACTGAAAACAGTTAAAAAAAAGTCCAAAAGGTTTTTCCAAAAAAATGACAAAAAACTTTTTTTTCTGCGGTTTTTGACAAAAATTTGTCAAAAAACTCAGTTTTCTGACGGTTTTAGGATTTGATTTTCTCTGTGTATTTTGTTCTGTGCTGTGCGGCCATAGTCTTAAAATACAGCACAGTCAGCCAAGTCCCGACTGGAAATGGCCAGAAAATCCTCTGTCAGTGCAAACAAAGATAAGACTTTTGCATTTTGACCTGTTTTACGGCTTCTTTAAGGGATAAGCATTGCTACTGGTGACTGGCAGTTGTTTTCCTTTTTAAGGGGTATTCACACTATATACTTTGATGTCATATCCTATTGACATATCATCAAAGTCTGATAGGTGTCTTCAAGATTTGATAGGTGTGGGTCTCACCGCTGAAATCCACACTTATCTCTGGAACGAAAGTGTTAGCTTAGAATTAGGGGCCTCATGTATGAAAACTGTCTAGGTGTAAGACTATCTTTGTTGCCCATAACAACCAATCAGAGCCCCCCTTTCATTTCATATAGTGCTCTGAAAAGATGAATTGGTTGCTGTGGACAACAACGAGAGTCTTTCACCTAGACAGTTTTCATACAGAAGGCCCCCAACAGCTGGTGGTGTTTGCGCACAACTCTGCATTCTGTTCTATGGTCGTTTTGAGTACAGCCGATGTGTTTCATACTCTGGGACCAGCACCTATCAGACTTTGATAGTATTTCCCATCAATATGCCATCAAAGTCTGTGGTTGGAACACTGTTTTAAAATAACCTGTGTATTTGCACCAAGCTGTGGGGATTGTCACACAAGGACAAGCTCTGCCCATTAGATAGACATCATACAATGGAGTCCAACACCCGGTACCCATGTTCTTGAGCAGGAACAGAAAGTATCTCAACATGTATTACATGGACATATATTCATTTGAATGGCTGATTCTACATTTTCCCTGCTTGCTATGGAAATTGAAGCTGACAGACAGGCAATCCAAGGACCCGAGGTGGCTATCTTTAGAAAGGAATTTGTCTTCATGAGATAGTGCCTTTAAGATTTCAGTACAAACAAGGTAATGTCTGTAGGACATTTCCTCAGTTGACTTCACTTTTAGACCCATCGTCTATTACTCTTCATATCTACAGTTTCTCCTTTACATAATTACATAGTTCTCTTGACCCCTGGGTACACTTCTCCAGCTGTTGTTAACCTCTGCTAAAGATGTTTTCTCTTCAAAGGTAACATCACAAGCCCACAATAATTCAGACAATGTTGGGTGTGAAATGTCCCACTGCCATGACACATCTTTTTATAGTCATTGACCTATTCTTTACAGAACAGAATTAGACCATGACACAGTGTTGGATCCATCACATGACAATCGGTAACGACTTTTAATACATTCTGATAGGATACCCCTAGCAAATATGGAACCTTTAACAGAAAAAAGACATGGCCTATACCCAGATTACTATTAATGACTAGAAATTAATAAAAAAAAGTAAAAACATACAAAATATAGTAAAATCATGAATGACATCTTAATTTAGTTGTACCCAGTTCAACCTCAAATGATGATAAAGAGCCAACAATCTCTTTTATACATTTATATCTCAAAGGTCCGGGTACCTATTGCAGCTCACAGACTAAATTTAGGATTAACCTATGTGTTTGTTTTTTGCCGTGTGGGTAAAATCACAGTACCCAGAGGAAACCCAAGTAAACATACAATGTCCTACAAACTCCTTGCAGATGTTGTCCATTGTGAGATTGAACCCCGCACTTAAAGACTACAGTGCTAACTAGTGTTGAGCGATTTTTATCGACAAAGTTGAAATCGGCAAGGTTTTTATTGTGATAGAAATTTCCAGATCATGCGATAATTAAGGTTAAAATCTGATCTATTAAGATCGCGCCTTTATCGGCGCTTCCTGAAAGTTTGGCGGCCAGTAAATAAGATTACAGAATATAGCAGGGTGAGATGTGTGTGCGACGTCATGACTGGATGTGTATGGTTGCGATTGGCTGGAAAATCACATGACCTCGTTTTACATAGAACAGCGTTTCCTGTTTCAGCCTCAGTGTCTCTCAGCGTCTCATAGGGATAGGACCTGCGCTCTGCCTGTGGCCAAACAGCTCAGCGAAATTAGTCTATTTCTGCACAGAGAAACCTCTACTATTAGCTGTGATCCTTCCAATTAAGTTAGATTAGAGATTTGAAGATTTTATGTAGTTAGCTAGAGAATTTTAAAGCAGCATCTAACGCTGTAAATTCACGGCGGGGGGAGCAGTGGGGGGGCCCCGCGGGCGAACACAGATAAGCTCTATCTATAAAGAACACTGGATAAAGTTCACCAAGACTTAGTGTAGACATTGTAGTGGAATATCTTTATTATTAACAGTTTGCTATTGAAATATTTCCTGGATATTGGGCAGCCTGAACTTATATTGGATACACATCATTTCTAGTAACTGCAGGTCTCTTTGTTAGGTGCAAAACTCCACTTTTATTATCAGTATACATTTCAGATAGGTGTTCATTTTAATTTTACCCATTACACCTGTGACTGTTGATATATCCACCTTGCAGTTAAATTACAATCCAGCAATCTTGTAGTCAGCACAGGTTGTTTGTTGCCAAAAATACCGTGTATCATACGAAAACAAAACAGTTACGTGTTTTTTGACTTTTGCGCACCCAGCACTGTTCATTGACGCAGCATCTACGTAAATCTTAAAACAGCAATTCTATATTCACCACAGGTCAATTGAAAGGTGCAAAAAATACCGTTTATTATATCAAAACATAACAGTTACGTGTTTTTTGACTTTTGCGCACCCAGCACTGTTCATTGACGCAGCATCTACGTAAATCTTAAAACAGCAATTCTATATTCACCACAGGTGAATTGAAAGGTGCAAAAAATACAGTTTATTATATCAAAACATAACAGTTACGTGTTTTTTGACTTTTGCGCACCCAGCACTGTTCATTGACGCAGCATCTACGTAAATCTTAAAACAGCAATTCTATAGTCACCACAGGTGAATTGAAAGGTGCAAAAAATACCGTGTATTATACGAAAACATAACAGATACGTGTTTTTTGACTTTTGCGCACCCAGCTTTGTTCATTGACGCAGCATCCACGAAAAACATAAAAAAGCAATTCTATAGTCACCACAGGTGGATTGAAAGGTGCAAATACACCGTGTATTATACGAAAACATAACAGATACGTGTTTTTTTACTTTTGCGCACCCAGCTTTGTTCATTGACGCAGCATCCACGTAAATCTTAAAACAGCAATTCTATAGTCACCACAGGTGAATTGAAAGGTGCAAAAAATACCGTGTATTATACGAAAACATAACAGATACGTGTTTTTTGACTTTTGCGCACCCAGCTTTGTTCATTGACGCAGCATCCACGTAAATCTTAAAACAGCAATTCTATATTCACCACAGGTGAATTGAAAGGTTCTGTGACTTTTATAACCTAAGTGTGTTGCCTAAGATGTAGCACGTATCCATTTGACTGTTGTGGATGTTAATTTCAGCTTCTCCAGCTTTGATTGGGTGTAATAATGAAGGTGTTGTTGCTCTCCCATAGACTTTAATGGTCATCGCTCATAATCGATGCTCACTATCGAAAAACCTTATCGATAGCGGCCGACTATCGACTATCGCTCGATCTCGATAGCCAACGCAATCGCTCAACACTAGTGCTAACCATTGAGCTACCATGCTGCACCAATCAATCCATTAATGCAGAAATTCTGGTAGTCCATCATTCTACAAATACATGACTATTTTTTAATGATGGACATATGGTGAAAGTCAAGGTCTTTGAAATATGTTCCATAACTTTAATGGACGTTTGGGGGGAGGATTACATAAAAGGGGGATTTCTTTCCATGATACCCTCCAGCTTTGGACAGCAAGCATTGTGAGTTGTAGCTGAAAAGGGTGGTATTACCAGCTTTTCAAGCTGATTCACCTTTGCTTGCTCACACACCTGGCCTGTAAAGAATTGGTTTTATGTGCCCTTGACTTTCATTCACTTTTTTATGTGCTGTTTCATTCACTTCAAGTCTCAAATAACTACAACCATTATATGGGTTTACTTTAGTAATTTAATTATAAGGTTAAATAGATCTTGGGTCAAGAAAACAAATCTAATGTGCAGTTCCAGCACACTGACCATTAAATGGAGTAAATTTAGCCCATGACGTTGGATTTCAGAATAGATTGTGCTGAAATAACGGACTGTTTAGCGAGTACGGAAAGAAAATTCCCAAATGTAATTCATATGTTGCACCATTTTGGGATGGCAAATTCTCTTTACTCTGAACATAAAACTAGCATTTGTTGTACATAAATCAGTATATTAAATGTTTAGGGCTAGCACCTTTTGAGGGCAGTATTGACCGTCTTCTGAAATAAAACCCACATGTTCATGAAGTGCTTTCATTCTTTTCTTTCCTTTTGATGGCATTTTGCAGTCTATGGTTCCCAGTAGGAAGTCTTCTTTCCCTGGAGACGTATGTGACATTTGAGTAAAGCTCACAGGATAAAAGGTAGTCTAGTGAGCACTCACAAGGGAACTACTGACACAACCTGACAGCCTTAGTCTAGGACCACAGGCTGATTAGACGGCCAAGGGCAATTACAAAATTGCTACCAACAGCAGTTGAGGGAAGCTGCTAATTCCCACCAACAACTTCAGTACTAAAGAGTTTAATGATTATTGCCCTGTAGTCTGAAAACTATCAAAAGGGTTACAGGGGGCTATCATCTCAAGAAAAGGATTAGGGATTACTGATGCCTCTTCAACCACAAGGAAAGTTTCACACACACTTTAAAGTGAAACTGCAGCTGTATTACACATACATGCATGCAAAAATATATACTGTGTGTGAATATGTATGTGTATATATAATATATAATGTGTGTGTAAATTATATATAATCTATTATTCCAGGGCTAATGGTGCACAAAAGGATTGGGTGCCCTTGGATCTAGAGATGAAACCAACTAGGAAAACATCAAATGACTACAGCACTCCAAAAATTTCAAGTAAAGACAAAAAAACAAAGTTTATTCCATAGTCAGAACAGAGAAAATAAGAAACAACATTTCGATTTTCCAAGCAAGGTTACAAAAGAATCTGTGCCAAATTTATAGGTAGTACAAACGTTGCTAAGTGTGAAGTGATAATTCAGTAATTTTATAAAAATGTGATACAAAAGCAATGCATCAAATCACAGTGCATCAAAGAATGACAGTGACTAATTGCAATAGTAACAGCATAACAATTGTGATTAAAGACACATAGTGAGGAAGCTAACTATATATTAGTAGTTAACTCCTTGGCATCTGCAAAATGCCATTAAATATATATGTATATATATATATATATCCCCCACTGTGTGTGTTTGTATATATATATACACACAGTGGGGGATCAGTTCCATGTAACAGTATCTAAAGGAGAGCGAGGGACCACTTTTCAAGTTGACTAAGGCATAAAACAAAAGTGTGGTAACTCCACAACTTCCTTCAGCCTGCATTGGCGATATGGTGTAGGCCAAAGTTATAGTGCCAGCCTTCCAGGCTCTGGCAAAGCACAGTTCAGCTTTTAAACATACAATGTCTCAGCAGTCCACTACATACCCAAGCTGGGAACCACGCTCAGTTTGCTCGACTTTCCAGGCTTACATAGGCCACACAAACCCAGGCCTGGACCTAGAAAAGTGGGAGCAGCCATCCCACCCAACTCTTTGACTGCTTCAGAAAAAGTCCAGCCCGGATTAGCCGCAGCAGCGGCTATACTAACAGCCAATGTCAGTAGCAATAGGCGACTAACATTTGTAAAAAGAAAATGGGCCCTTGCTGCGCCAAGGAAAGTACAGGATGAGGATGTTGCAAAAGTACAAGTACCCCATCAGGATATGGTTTTTACTTAAAGGGGTTTTGCCGCGATGTAACATTGACGTGGGATCCTCCAAAATAGGTATTTAATCACTTTTCTAAATATATGTGATTACAAAATTTGCAGTCTGAGAGAGCTACAGGCTGCATTACCTGCCCTTAGTTACCTAAAAGCTTCTATTAGATACGACCTGACAAGAGCTGCTGGCTGGGCTTGCGCAGAGAACACTTCTTATCTGATGAAAGGGAGCTGAAGAAGCTTCCAAGGCACCGGGTAGAAATATGTTGTCTTTTGTATACAGAATCCACTAGTTGTAGTGTGATTATCTGAGTAGATCCCTGCTTTATCTGATGACAGAGAACATGAAGAAGCTTCAAGCGATAATGTAGCACTAAACCACCAAGGTTACATGTACGGCATTAGCAGGACCCCCCTGCATGGAAACATACTACATTAGAACAATATGCCGTAAACCACAAATGTTCTCTTTTGCGTTTTTTATGGATATTTTTATTCTTTTTATATTATAGAACAATCTTCACCAATATTGCCATAATAAAGCGTTGGCTGAAATTTTCTATACTTCTCATATAAGCACAACAAAAGTTCAGAAAAATGTTACCTGGAATCCTCAATGTGGTTAAGTGTCCCGTAGGGTCGGCAGGTTTCCGCCAAAGGTATCTACTGATTTCGATGCCTTTCAACAGAGATCATAGGAGCAGCCGGTTTAGATGTTCCTCCATAAGAAACACCACACAGTGGTGTGTGGTGTTTCTTATGGAGGACATCTAAAACCGGCTGCTCCTATGATCTCTGTTGAAAAGGCATCGAAATCAGTAGATACCTTTGGCGGAAACCTGCGACCCTTCGGACATTTACCTCATTGAGGATTCCAGGTTACATTTTTCTGAACTTTTGTTGTGCTTATATGAGAAGTATATAAATTTCAGCCAACGCTTTATTATGGCAATATTGGTGAAGATTGTTCTATAATATAAAAAGAATAAAAATATCCATAAAAACGCAAAGAGAACATTTGTGGTTTACGGCATATTGTTCTAATGTAACATGAAGAAGCTTTCAAGCTGCTGTGGAGACAGCTGTTGTCGTTTGTATACAGAATCCACTAGTTGTAGTTCGATTATTTGAGTGAACATTTCACACGATCCCTTATGCACGGCTCTGTGCTCTGGCTGTGTCTCTCACTCTCTCTCAGCTCTGTGGCTTGTTTACATTTGCTTCTTAGCAGATAAGGCACGTCCTGGCAAACCCCTTTAACCCACTGGTGGAGAACCTAGGTCCCAGATTGTCATTTGACGGGCCCACCAATTAAAGTTTCATTTACATGATAGTCTTCTTACACCGCTGATTAAAAGCCTAAATTATGGATGCCACACTTTTTACTAGCATCCTATGAACACTTTTGTTCGATCAAACTAGTAATATAGTTTAATAGGGTCAAGTTACGGTTCACATAGGAAGAATAAATTGTGTTTATCTTTGGTTACATAGCTCATACATAGGCTCCATTTATCAGTGGTGACTTTTGTATATTTACATTGTGTATTATTGTCCTTGCTACATTTTGTACCATCTGAATGATAACCATAACTGCTCTATGTAGATTCCTGCCTGTTTTGTCTAAGTGCCCAAGTAGCACGCTCAGGTGGGACAATCCTTTTCAGTAAGATTTTAGGAGGTAAGAGCTCAACCCTTACTAGTTTTTATTTGTAGTAGGAGCACCAGTATTACTACTATGTTATTTGGCATTCCCATGGGACATTATTAGGTTCTGACCTCTCACTAAAAGCAGTAAGGTTCACTAATAAGGAAATTTTGGAAGATGCTTGTGTGTCTGAACCCCGACTGTTTCTGCAATTTGTCTGTTTAAGTGGAAAGAACACTGCAAAGTGGGGATTTTTCACGTTTTAACGATTTTTATTTCCTTTGCAGGTATTGCTATGGAAACAAATGTATTATTCTTAGTGTTACATGGGGGGAAAGGGTAATGTATTGTCTTCTGAATGGTTGAATATTAAATCACCATGCTTAACACCTCTTATATTGCTGAGCAGGCGGGTTCAGCATTGCTATATAGAGTGGTTTTGTTGATGGAGACTGGTGTTTTAAGACTAATTTGTTCACCCTGGCTTTTTGAGCATTTTTACACTGTGTTGAAAGGAAACCTGGTAGATGCATTTTCTATCAAGTGGTGACTTTCAGTGATGCATTGTGTTCTAGACACAGCACACATTTTTGCAGCCATTATGAAAAAATGTTGAAAGTAATAAGTCCAAATCTAGTTGAAGGAGAAACCAGCATCCACTTGAATATATTGAAAATAAAATCCACTTTATTCCAGAATGATTGATTAAAAACAGGCACTGCATATGCAGGTTCACAAAGAGCAGAAGGTGCATAGTAGTGAAAAAAGTCTTCCCTATGCGTTTGAACACAAGTATTCGAGCTTCTGTACGTACTGAGAATGATATTATCAGAAATGAAATCATTCAAACCTTTAGGTTCTGTATTTTTAAGATCTGTATAAAATATTGGTATTATGATAATTATTGAATTATTACAAATCATTTAATAAAAATGTCAATCCTGTATAAATAATGCTAAAAGCAGACTTGTCACATGATTTATGCTGCCCTATAGGAGTACAGCAGAAATCCTGCTCAAACTCATTTAACCTATATGTCACAGAGCTCTGCTCATCTCTATCTTGTGCTGTTCCCAGAGAGGCCAGAATAAATCCTCTGACAGGTTCACTTTAAAATATGTGTTAAACTCGCACTGAGTTACAGTGTGTGTTCTACTACAAAGCTGCTTTCGCAGTTCTGCAGGCTTCAGAGCTGAAATCTCTCAGCATTTCTTTCTGGTGTGTTGCATTTTGGGAAGTGACATGTTTAAAGCAAGAACAGTGTGTAGATATATGTACACTATAGACAGTGAAAGTTATTGTACAAATACTTTGTGGGAACTTGGATAAGCTGTTTTTATGTTGAAAAGCTTGTTGACTGTCCCCAATGACAAAAAACAAAAACAAAAAACTAAACCTCTAGTGAAATCTTAAGGGTATACAAAGCCATAAATGGAGGCAGTGCTAAGTAACCAAACAAACCTACGAAATGCACTCCAAATTATTTTGCTGTATTTAAAACAACAAGTCACTCATAAAAATGTGCTTCCCAATTCAGATCGTAAACCCCTACATCAATGATAGTAAAACACACATAGCTAACAGGTGAAATATAAATGTATGTTACATCCAAGAGCGTTAGTAGAAAAGCCTGGGTCCCATAGCACACTTTTGGATGGACCCTCCCACCCCCCGTCTCCCCGACCACGAAACATTTCTGGGACCTGTTAAATGGTTGTCTCAATACAAGGATTGCTGCTTTTTATCTTAAAGATATTGCAAAAACAACTCACTTTGCAATTTATGTCCATTAACAGCGTCCTACCTATTCCTAGATATCCCCTCTTGTATGAGCTGCATCAGCTCCTCAAGTTGCTATAGCTACAGACCTGTTGGATCTCAACTCATTGGCTGCAGGAGCTGGTTGTTATAGCTACAGACTTGGGGTGGCATGTATGAACTGGGCTGCACTAGATGTCTGGCGTCTTTTAAATGTCCCGCATACTATTATCTGGCGTATTACATAGTGCCCTGTGGCACTATGTAGTATGAGCAGTCATGTACAGAAGCTGTAAGGTGGGCCCTAGGCAATCCAATCTGACATTTGGTTATATCTCATATGCCCATATTGAACTAGACCCATATAAATGATGGAACTGCACAATTAGAATTTTGGTCTCCAGCTTACATCATTTAATTTGATTGAAAACAGTTTTCCAAAACCAGTCATCTATGACATGCCAGTTACACATTTTACATAATTGTTGGCTACTCAAAAGCTTGGACCCCCTTGATGTGAGGAACAAGTTAATTCATAATTTAAAGGGGATGTATTGCTTCTTCAGTTGGGCTGTTCTCTTGAAGCTTGATGCTCTCACTTCCTGAAATCCAGGGGCATTTCTTCCCCTCACAGCTGGGTGTTTCTTAACTGAAGGGGATGACATCATCCCCTCTTCACTATTCATGCTGGCTCCAGTGTCCCCCCCCCCCTCCACATATCACTGTGCTCTCCCTATACAGTCTTCATTTGTAAGAGCTGTTTGCATACCACAGGCCTGCATTCAGTCTAAACAGTCTTTTATGAACTCAGCACTGATCTCGCACAGCTGGAGGTTTGCTACATTTGAATCCACCCAGAGCACAGATCCGTCTCCCTTCATGTTTACATAAGGCACCGACGCACAATTCTGCTGTTTTCTGATTGTAGCAGTAGCTGCAGTGTCAATGAATAGCAGTTAGCTGTATAGAGTGAAATTTTTGTCGGCCCCTTACACGCAGGGGCATTAAGGCACAGTGGCTCAATTCTGCTGTTTTCTGATTATAGAGACAGATGCAGTGTCAATGAGGAGGCAGCTAGATGTATAGAGTGAAATTGTTGTCGGCCCCTAATTCTGAGTGAGAGGCAGGAATGCAAGCTTTGTGAATACAGCCGAACAGAATGTAAATTTTTAGCGCCCTCAGCTAATGAAATGCAAGAAGGTGGGATCCGACTATCAGATCAGCACTGGAGAAGTTTGTTTACAGAAAACGAGGATAAGGAATACTGTGAAAACAAGGCAGCTTTGCTAATGACATCCAATTGCAACGTTGCTTGTTTTCACTGTCCCCTTACTCTGAAGGCCATTTAATGAAATGATACAACCCCTTTAATGTACAGATTTATGTGTGCATACCTCGCTGCAGAAAATAACAAAGTTACCCAAAAAAAAAAAAAAAACCTTGCGTACTACAAAATGCGTACAATTTTTTAAGCCAATAGCCAGCAACCATTTTGTCTCAAAGACTAAGGGCGACATGTATGAATCTCGCCGGGTCGGGCGCACCTTTCCGCCAGTTTTCTGGCGGAATCTGCGCCTGATTTATGTCGGGGCCGGGGCGCGCTCATACATAGCATGTAAAGTCCGCCGCGCCTCGCCTGTGTGTTAGGCGCAGTGCGGGACTTAGGCGCAGTGTGGGGCTGCGCCTATGATTCGGCACCGGAGGTAGTGTGGACATACATGCAGGGAAAAGTCCGCCACGCCAGTGTGTTAGGCGCAGTGCGGGGACATGGGCGCAGTGCGGCGCTGCGCCTAAGATTCGCCGTCCGAGGCGGTGCGCTCATACATGCGGGCAAAAGTTCCCTGCGCCTCGCCAGTGTGTGTGGGGCACAGTGCGGGGACATGGGCGCAGTGCGGGACTTAGGCGCCGTGCGGGACTGCGCCGAAAAACAGTTCCGATGCGAGACAGGCTGGAACAGAGAGAAATCATTCCAGATGTCGGTGCGGAGTCTGAATCAAAAATCGCCTTTATACAGGCGTTCAACATCTCAGGAAAAGAGCTGAAACTAAAAATATAAAAAATACATAAAACCAACTCACTTTCCAATATCCTAATTCAAGAATTAGGATATTGGAAATTGCCGGGAAATACAGTAATTCAAATTCAGAAAGCTATTCTGATTGGTTGGCATAAATCGGCCAATCAGAATAGGAGCGACAGTGAACCATTAAAACCTATGGGGAAGTTTAGACCAATCAGAATCCACAGCGGGATAGTTCTAAATACAGTAAAAATGCTGAAAAGAGTTGATTGGTTAAGCTACCGGGGACTTGGCTAGCTCAGCCAATCAGAATAGGAGCGACAGAGACCCATACTAGCTATGGAGAAGTTTAGACCAATCAGAATCCACGGCGGGACAGTTAAAAAACTGTAAAATTGCTGAAAAGAGGTGATTGGCTGAGCTAGCGGGGGCTCGGCTAGCTCAGCCAATCAGAATAGGAGCGACAGAGACCCATTAAAACCTATGGAGAATTATTGACCAATCAGAATAGGAGTGACAAAGTCCCATTATATCCTATGGAGAAGTTTGGACCAATCAAAATCAAAGGCGGGACAGTTCAAAATACAGTAAAAAGACAGAAAAGAGCTGATTGGCTAAGCTAGTGGTAGCTTGGATATCCCAGCCAATCAGAGCGCGAGCTACTTCTCCCATTATAGTCTATGGAGAGATGGGCGCTCTGAAATCTCGGCGCTCAGCGCCGTGCGGCATGAAGTATTAATAAAAAAATTATTTTTATTAAGTGTAAAACATTATCAGATAAAGAGCAGAACCCTTCTTTACAAATAAATCAGTTAAAAACCCGAACAACGCGTTTGTCGCCGAGACCGGCGCTACATAATAATTGCAATAGAGAGAATTGCCGGAAATACAGTAATTCAAATTGTTTAAGCTATTCTCATTGGTCGGCATAAACCAGCCAATCAGAATAGGAGCGACAATGTCCCATTATAACCTATGGAGGAGAATTGACCAATCAGAATAGGAGCGACAATGTCCCATTATATCCTATGGAGAAAAATTGACCAATCATATTCAAAGGCGGGACAGTTCAAAATACGGGTTTTTAACTGCTTTATTTGGCTGGGATAGCCAAGCCCCCGCTAGCTCAGCCAATCAGCTCTTTTCTGTCTTTTTACTGTATTTTGAATTATCCCGCCGTGGATTCTGATTGGTCTAAACTTCTCCATAGAATAGAATGGGTCTTTGTCGCTCCTATTCTGATTGGTCAATAGTTCTCCATAGTTTTTAATGGGTCTCTGTCGCTCCTATTCTGATTGGCTGAGCTAGCCAAGTCCCCGGTAGCTTAACCAATCAGCTCTTTTCAGCATTTTTACTGTATTTTGAACTGTCCCGCCTTTGATTCTGATTGGTCAATCCTTCCCCATAGGTTTTAATGGTTCACTGTCGCTCCTATATCTGATTGGCCGGTTTATGCCGACCAATGAGAATAGGTTTCAGAATTGAATTACTGTATTTCCCGGCAATTTACAATATCATAATTCTTGATATTGCGCTGTTCTAGAGTTTAGGAAAGTGATTTTTTTTAATTATGTTTATTTTTTACGTTCAGCTCTTTTCTGACAGTTTTCCGCCTTTATAAAGGCGATATTTTCGGAATCATACTCCATGCTGCACGGAGCGGAGCGCCGAGATTTGTGTAGCTATCTTCTATGTTTCCTCGCATGTTCCGATCTTGCTTCACTTCGCCTCCGCCGGAGCATTTAGACCAAAAAAAACAGGTCTGCCTGTCGGAGCTCCCGAGCGCTTCACTGCGCCTCGCTTTGCCGACTCGCCATCGTACATGCCTCGGAGTTTTCGAGCGCGCCGCGTCCCGCCCCGGAACGCCTACCCGCGCCCACACACACGCCCACTGCCCCCCTTCATGCGGGGCGCAGCTGAAAGTGGCGAACGCTGCGCCTAACACCGCATCCCTGCATCCGACAGCGGGATTCGGCCGGGAGGCGCAGTATACGCCAAAAAACAGGCGTAAAGCCCGATCATACATGTCGCCCTAAATTTTAGGGGCTACTATAGTAAAAACCAAGCTGGAGAAGTGGGAAATGCTTGCAGGTTTTTGCAGTCGCATGGAAACTGGACCAGTGGAAAGTTTCTCTTTTCTGTGTAGGGTTTGGAAAACTGTCTGTACTTTTGAGTCGAATGAAGTTTGAAAGCATAAAACACTATATGCATAATGCAAGAGTCATGTAATGAGGGGATGTTATGCAACCACAGCCTGAGAGTGGCTGTGCTAGAAGACTGTGGTGAGGTGTGCTCTACTCTTATAAGCTTAAAGGTATGCGGTATAGTCTTACTGCGAGGCAAGTGGACTCCTATGCTTTACCTCATTCCTGTATGTAACAATATACAAAGGACAAGCCAGATACGCCAACACTTAGGGGGAATTTGTTGTCTTCAAATGTGTGAAGTAATCTATCAGGAGAGTGCCAGGTTTTGGGTGCAGCTGGTAAAATTGTCATGGTTGTGTTATTTTGTTTGATGTGGAGTTTTGTCAACGTATTCTGAACCTTCATCCAGACGGGAAGAGGTTGATCCTTTTTAATTAATTGTCAATTAATTTAAACAAATTTTTATTAGGTAATGAAGAATCGATGTGTTTACGATACAATAACAAGTACAGCAAGTCTCCAAATTGCATGTTAAATATCACGTGATAAACCTAGAACATGGAACATAGCAGAAATAAGGCCAATATAAGTGACTCTAATGGATAACCCTTCTAACAGGGTCATAAACCAAAATGGACACCAGGGGAAGAGGGAACGGGAAGACAGGTCAAAATGGGAGTGTGTGTGTGTTTAGATCTAGTGACCTAGTATTTGGAATATACAATTTCTGTTTTGTAAGACCAAGTAATGGTTGATGTATTAATCTAGGTTCCCAATAACCAAGTTTATTCTTCTGATAATATCTGAAGTGATGGGGATCAGTCTATCGTTATTCCCACAGAAATGTGGGTATGAAACAAAACCGTTCTTAGAAGAGGCTCAAACTTATCAATACTAATATCGAGTACTGCAAATTCGAGAGTTAGAGTAAATTAGATGCCTGTGATTAGAGGAGACTCCACAGTGCTCCACAATTGTTTAACTAGATCACAGAACCACGAAACATGAAGGGGTGTGTCCCTTTGGTCACAGTATTTCCAGCAGAGGAATAAAGCCCCTGGAAACATGTTGGCAATTCTTGAAGGTGGTAGATACCATCCTAGGTGGATTTTTCACATTTGTTTTTTCTGGTTAATACATTTGGATAACTTGGCAGAAGATAAAATGGCTGAGGAAATTTTGTGCTGATCTCTGATTCCCAATTGAACATATATGAAGGTTTTTCAAGAAGGGGTGGACTGCTAAGGAGTTGGTATATTGATGTTAACCCTCTCATGTAGCCTATTGATTTGGGAAAGTACTTGTGAATTGGGGATAGAAGCATCAGATTCCTCTGCTGGGTTATTTTAATCAGACAGTGACGAATTAGGAAATTTTAAAAAGATACATTTGGAAGACCAACGAAAATACAATTTCTTATAGCGGTCTACTTCTAGGAAAACAATTGTTTAAGTAGATGACTATTTCAGTTATGTGTGAAGTACAGGATCACTCCATGTCTTCTCTGACAATCTAACCTTGAGCAGCTTTTTGTGACAAATGGGAGAAATAGGATAACCTGCAAGTTAAAGAGATTGTCAACTTTGGATAACCTGACAAGTTGATTGCAAAATGTCTTACTGTAGGAAACCGTAATGATCAGTTGCTCTTGTTTAAAATAGTCATCATATTGAGAGATGTACTTTGTAGGGTCCTGAGATGAGAACACCCCCATAATAACTTGAAATTCCAATAATAGTGCAGGGTGTCCAATGTGTAGAGGTCAGATGTTGTCACCTGCTTACCCATCCATGCCTGCTGCTTGGTAATGTCCTTGATGGACAATGAGACAGTCTTTTCCATATAGAAAAATAAAATGCATAGAGCCATCTGAAGAACCACCTAAGAAATTTGTAAAGTGGATGTGATGAGTGCAGATGTCTGAATCCATGTCCACACTCCTCTCCCCCACACCTTTGTTTTACCAATAATAATGCTATTACCTTTGGCACCTGATAATGCTATTACCTTTGGCACCTGATATGCTAGATCATACCTCCCAACTTTTAGAGACTGCAAAGAGGGACACAACAATCCACGCCTTCAACCACACCCAAAGAAATGACATCACACAAGGACACACCTCTAATCACGGCCACACATATACATCCCAATTTTTTTAGACAGCCAAAGTGGGACACTTATGGTACAATGTATAAAAGATCAATTTTTAAAAATGTATAACTTTATACTTGAATAGGTTTTTATTAAAATATTATAATAAAAATCATTGGAATTTAGACATTTTCAGGATTGAATTGCATCCAATGATGAAATATTAAGTAAGTTGATATGTAATATACAGCGAGGAAGCAATCAGATACTTTTTACAGCAAGATAGTCAGTTTATTGACACAAATTAATTTCCAAAGGAAAAAGAGGGATATTTATAGAGGTAAGAGGGACAGAGGGACGAGGATTAAAAATAGGGACTGTCCCTCCAAAATAGGGACACTTGGGAGGTATGCTAGATGGCTGAGAGTTCTCCGTGTCTAACTTTTTTCACAGTGGTTACCACCTGTTTGACAATGTATAGGGAATGGGAAGGCTGTATCGTGAAAAAAATAAGAATCAGTGGAGCAATGGCTAGACATGGATCTGTACACAATGCTGGTCCTCTTTAAGATAAGAAATGGTTTAAGTATAGTTGACACTGTTTGTTATCACTCAACATTGAATTAAAGGGGTTGTAGTATGAATCCATATTAAAACCAAGCTTTTGATTAGATGTTCTAGATTGAAACAACCCTCAGTGAATGTTGCTGAGAAGCCAAAAGACTCATTAGAACCACCAAGTAATGGAGCTAGCAGAATCCACTGATTGCATTGCTCTTCTTGGACCTGAGTACTTTCTTCATTCAAAACTGACAGTTTTGAAGTTCATTAGCACATTGGTTTCAAAACTATAGGAACTGATGGCTACTGAATGGGGAGGGCTACAAGAAAGAAGGGGAAAAAAAGATGTAAAACCAGTGGAACACAAGCTAGATGCAGTCAGCGCTATTTGCTGGAGGACCTCACAGATTCTCGCTCACAAACATGTTATAACTGAAAGTTTTATTATGTTTCTCCTACTGTAGATTGAGAAAAGAAACTGCACTTCCATTACTTAGTGTATCCCTCTACATACCAAAGCATTACTTTGTCATAGACTTTGAAATGGTTTAATGTGAAGGAGTAAATAACCCGTAGCTATGTTTCACTGCAGCTGAGTTTCTGAGATTAAAACAATCATAAAACAAGGCCTGTAATGCAATTCTTAGGAATGGAAAGGAACACCGATCTTAATGGACATAGTTAAACTAGCAATTAGGGGGTGACCTTTCAAAAGCAACATACACTGTCTGGAGGGGTGCGGCTGAGGATTAAATAGAATTTTTTCTCTCAGGGTAAAAGTAGTGGAGTACATTGTTAACATTTTCAATGTCAACTTAATTTCCTCTATTGTAGGTTTTCCACTTAAAAAATTCCAGCTCATAACAAAAGTGCTTTATGCAAAAATGTAACAAAGCTCAGATATGCTAAAGCCCTGGCTGTTCCTGTTAAAATAGCAAAGCGGAGATTTCAGAGGTAGAAGGGCTTGTAAGTGGTGTAGCTTGATTGGTCAAGTTCAGTAATGTTGAGCTCTTCAGGTGTAGCTAAATGATCATTCGTATACACCAAGAGGGAGTCAAGTCTTCACAAGAAGGAGTCGCTCTTATTAAGAAAGGAACTTATTCTGGCTCATATAGGGGGTGACAGGCAGCTACTCTGTGTGTGTCTTTATAATTCATATTAAAAGGGTTTTTCTGAGTTTTACATAAAACTTTAATTGGGCTGGGATTGCAGTAATCCCCCTCTACCCCAAAAAAAACCCTGTAAATGTCTTTCACTGCCATTGGAGCGCCAGTGTTTCCCAATTATCCCCCAGCAGCACCTAAAATGGTAAAGCCAATTACTGGTCTTCGTGGTCAAAAGCTGTACACGAAGCCTATGATTGGTTATACAATCATGTGAGTGTATAAAAGAGGGGACCAGCAGAAAACATAGGGGCTCTGATGGTGCAGGAATGACGGAAGCAGGAGAGATGAGTGCCAGTTATTTTTATTATTTTAACGTGGCCTCAGCTTGTACAGGGGGTTTCTAAAAATCTCAGCCACTTTTAATGAAGATTATCAAGAAAAGTTTAAATGAAAAATATATAAAGGGGTAAATTGGGCACTTCTAGCCTGTACATCTCTTGGTAATATAAAATAGGAGTATATTTAACCATGAATTTTATCATATGAGATAGACTAAATAAAGTAAATAAAAAAAAGAAAATATAATGTATGTAAAGGGCAAATAAAAAGCCGGAAAAGTCCTGTATATCGAGTACCACCGACAGAAACTTGAACAATCATGATAGATTGCTCCCATTCAGGTAATAAATTGTGAAAAAAGAGGCAGAAATGTTATAAAATGGAAGGAAAAAACATTTTTAGAAATAGATTGTAAATAGTTGATGGTGCATCTATGAATGCAGTCTATGGGTCCACCTGAAGCTCCTCTCAGAGGTGCGTAGTGGTGATATCCATGAGCAAACAACTTCCCACCCTGACTACTGGTTAGAAAGTCATCATTCCTCATCCTATGACATTCTAATAAAATATAGGGACACGTATCCATTCTTCCACTACTGGACCATGTTGGAAATCTGTATGTACGTTAGACTGCTTCTGGTATAAAATTTAGTGTTTGATACCTCTCATCTGTATGACCTAAGGTTTTGGGTTGTCACCTCTTTGCTTTAGATTGTTTTTAGATTTTGCTTCCTTTTACATCTGATTTCGGCACATGTCAGTAATTTTTTCTCATGTATAGTGTTGGCAGTTGCAAATAGCAGCTCTTTGTCATTGTCTGCTATAGCTGCTTCAGCACAAATATGGTTGGTAAATGGACCTTGGCCTTGAAAATTATATGATTATTTTGTTTGGTTCACACACAAGACTCAGAACTACTAGCAGAGCACAGCAAAATATCTATTGATTTTACTTCAAGATACAAGCATACATTGGCTTGAAGGAGCTGTGGTTTCAAGAGGCTCATTTATAACATAATGCTGTTTACTAGGAGAGCGGGAGAAAAAAAAATCAAGCAGTTCGAGTGTTGCGAGCAGAGAACAACCCGTAAACAGTGGCTTGTGACAATGAACACTACGCAAAACACCTACAAATACAGTACAAATATATTGATCCTTTATAGAAAACTAGAGAGAGAGACACAGGACATGTACAGAAGAAAGTTTAGGAGCAACCTACTCCCATTGATGCGTTTCCGACCTGACATAGTCCTTAGACTATGACTAAGAACCGTGTCAGGTCGAAAACACATCAATAGGAGTAGGTTGCTCCTAAACTTTCTTCTGTACATTTACTATGTTTCCCTTCTGGTTATGTTTTTATGAAGATTTTAATAGTGACAGTTTTATGAGATGTGCTGTGATTGTCCCCTATTTGAAGACTTGAAGTATTTTTGCCTCTGGAGAATGGTGTCTGACGTGCACACAAGGGTGAGCTGGATTTATTTTTTTTTCTTTTGTACATATACTCTGAAATCTTCAATAAAACTCAATATGTGTTATGACATAGTGAATGTATTGGTTTCTTTGATAGCCCAAGATGTCAATTAACTACATGATGCCCATCTGAGCAAAATCTTCAACCTATGAGCTAAGGAGGCAAAGCAATGCAACAGGAACTCTTGTACCGGAGGTCATTGCGTGGTCGCCCATGGTCTATGCACTAATTATTTGCATAGTCAGTATAGAAGGCACACAGATGCAATATGGACTATTGGGAGCCTATTGGCACCATATAACAGACCTGTACAATGCAGATCTACAATACAGCAGTGTGCATGGACCCTAAATGTCTACACATGGTGATTGTCATGGTGTCTTTATGTACATTTTTTTCCTTTGGACCTACTCTATATATTACGTTATGTGCGTCTTTGTGTGTGTGTATATATACATATATATGTATGTATGTGTATATGTATATATATATATATATATATATATATATATCCATATGTCCTAAATTATCAACTATGCATTCATCTATAACCTGGCTGCATTAAGAGAGTCTCTTGCTTGATATTATATTATCTGATCTTGCTACTTGTTTGAAAGGTTCTTGATAAGTCCACCGTTACCATACATATCTAAGTTTTCCCTGCCATCGCTGTATTGATTTCATACGTTCCACGTCGTCACTAAACATATTTAATTTTCCTGCAGCTGTTGTCATATCGATTTAATGTTCGCTACTCGGTCATCAAATCTAGCGTAAACCTCGCTGTCACCATATTTCTCATTTTCTGCTGCCCATCAACTATACTATATTGAATTTTCCGTATTTCACTGTAAATCAATCCAATTTTCTGTAGACTCTACTCTATATATTGTGTGATTGTCGGAGAGAAGAGAAAATGTTGTATGCACTCCAGGCACCTGCTGATGGTTTCAAGCAATGAGGGGCCAAGCAAGCATTGACCTCATTCTCCATGGTTGGTGTAAACATGCATAGAACTCAACTGCTTCATAGACCTTTTAATATTGGTAGAGGTCTAAAAACAACCCTCCTTTTACCCTACAAGAGTCTGTCACAAGTTGGGAACTAACTATTGAGTAATTGCTATCTTTTGGAAGGTGTTTGAAAAAACGATGTTTCTTGTTAGTTGTCCTGTCTCACATGCCCTCTAGGTCCAACATTCTATGCCCATTAACTTGTTAATAGTGAAATATGTGTATACCTATGGAAGCTCTATTTTTCTAATAAAGAACTCTGAATCCAATGCAGAGAGACAGGATGGAATTTAACGAGGTTTTCTGGCTAATTTTCTAATATATAAAAGTCATGTTTTACTTATATCACATTTGCCCAACAGTTTTACCATTTTTTCACTCTCACTTGCATTCGGAGCCTTTGTTGCAGAGGTAGCACTGGGTCCATTACACGATGGACAGACCCCATTGACCATGGGCATAACTATAGCCATAGCAGACATAGCAATTTCCATGGGGCCCACTTGAGTATAATAACATTATTCCTTGTTGAAGGGACCTAGTAATTGGTGGTTTTCTGCTATGTAGCGCTACTGTTTGGGTTCCCTGGTATATGGTGGCATTATTTATCTCTTTAATTATTGCTACTTATGCTGCTGTTTTAGTTTATTGTCATTAGGTGGTGGGGCCATCTCTTTTTGCTATGGGGCCCTATGATTTCTAGTTATGCCCCTGCCATTGACTACAATGGAGTCCATCATGAAGCCAGTCATATAAATGGACAAAATAGTATGCTGTGCTATTTTCTTCTGTAATTTTTGATGGAATCTGTGATAGTGGCGCCAGTGGCCTAACTCTATAGGTGTGCAGAGGATTTGCATTTCTGTATCAAAAAACAGAGCATCATTAGTCATAGACATGTATTGAGAAATACGCAGCACAGAATTTTGGACATATTTAGATACAATAATTAATACACACAATGGTAATAAAGTGTGAACATTCACTGAAAATCTAAGAAAACCTTTTTACTAGAAATGGGTTCATTAGCCCTAATTATAAGCTTTTCCTTGTAGTAAATAAAGCTGCAATTGACACCTTTTTTATTAGATTCATTATCTTAATGAGATTGCACGATCACATGACTGTCTTCAGGTCTCATTAAACTTGACTGATGGTGACAGATCACATAAGGTAAGACATACGCTTTCCTACACAATAACGCGGATTTGTTCTTAGCTTATACGTACGTACACTACCATTTTGTGTTTTTCTCTGACAAGCAGGGTGTCTGAGCCATAGACAATACCTGTATCTTCTTCTGAATTGTTATGCTATGCTGGAGAAGTACATGTGACAGATGAGCCTTGGTGTCAAGGTAAAACCAGGATTCAAAGCAGGAGGCACAATGATTTGGCTGTGAATGAATTCACTGAGTGCTTGTTAAAAGGCTAGGTGCTGCTGCCTACAGGATATTAAATTCACCTTTTGCATTTTTCATTTCAGTACTTTGTAAATGAACTGCAGCCAGCTCTATGGGGTGCAATGTACAAATGGCAGGCTTGCATAAAAGCGAGGCAGCAAACCTTGCGGGACGATGTTGCTCTAAATTTTGTTTCCTCTCTTAAAGGTTAATGCACACTATTGAGTTTTACTGCCCTGCTGCCGTGTCCCCTAGGGTACACATGTTCGCTTTATGTGTTCAAGAATTTTATAGGACTGGTTATTTGGGTTTCAAATACTGATATACAGAGTCTATAACATACAGTACAGGAAGTAATAACATCTAGAGGTGTAGCTAGGCTTTTCTTTAATCTGGACAATAATTCATATTTTTCCCACTTCTGGGAACCTAATAGAGGTTCTCCCATCTCTGACATTAATAGGATGTAGATAAATGGTTGATAGGTGCGGGTCACACCATTAGGACCTCCACATAACTTGAAAACTGCTTGCTAAACTGCTTTGTGTAGGGTGGAGAGGTGGCTGCCCATGCGCGGCACTCTATTCATTTTACTAGGAGCTCTAAATTTCAGCCGAGCATACTTGCTCAGTTATTCTCGGAACCCTCAAAGAACAGAACAGAAAGTGCTGTCTCCTCCCCATTCCGCCCAGAGACCGGGCCCCTCCACATACCTAACTCTCTCTGTTCTGTTCTATACAAGTTCTGTATGAATCCGAGCAGGAGTGCTTAGGTGTAATTTAAATCTCCTTTGAAATGAATCGAAGAGTTCAGAGGCATGTTCTCCAGATAGTTGCAGATCCCAGAGGGTCTTTGGAAAGCAAAAGGGATATTTAGCCAAGCAAGCATCACCCATCTGTATACAGCTGTTTCGGTGTTTGCCCCTCGTCAGTACAGAGCAGAGCGATGCTGGCTTGGCTGAGTGGGAGGTAATGGGTGACTGTACTGATGAGGGGCAAACACCCCAAAATGGCTGTATACAGATGGGTGATGCTGGCTTGGCTAAATATCCCTTTTGCTTTCCAAAGACCCAGTGGGTCAAAAGCAAGCTGGGGATTTGTTACATCCAACATAGGGTGCTTGAGCTTTCCTCAGCTCCGTTCCCATAATGCCTTTTGGTTTCTTGAGTTATTCCCGTCTAACTCCATAGCACCATTTTGTTTAACTCTGTACAATTACTTAGTCCATAAAGTGGTCTTGTTTCCATATGGAGCATGACATCTGAATGCACTTACAATATTGTAGGATTAGCTATATAGTCCCTTGGTTGAGGCCTGTGGTGCTCTAAATGGGAGAGGTTTATACCACACTGTTGCTAAATCAGTAGACTGTCCATAAGATTCTCTAACAGATCACTAAAGCCAAAGGTTACAATCCAAGAACAGTGTGGATGACGTATATATCATATTTGACTGATTGCTACTTGAGAGTTAGCAGAGGAGGCGTATCAGCCATCCAAATATGGGATCTTGTGGATTTACACCTGCTATGACTAAAGTACTTTGGTAATTTTCTGTAAATTTTTATCACAACATAAAAGTGAAAAAAACGTAATTGTGTATACTTAAAACACAATACCATGGAGTCTCAGAGGCTAGGTCTTGTTTAGAAAATCCATTTAGAAATATTTGTGAAGTCTAAGTTAACACAGGGGAGGGTTTCCCATTCAAGACCTTCATTCATCAGCCAGAGTCAAGAGCTGCTATAAAGAGAGTCTCTTGCTCTGGAGGAACCCACCTATCTATGTATTATGTGAACAGTCCAACAGTCCACTGATTTAAATGGGCAGTGTGTAATGCATCATTTTTCCTGTGGTGGCACTGCAGGAATATGCAACACCAGGTTACCAGGTTCCCCTACACATTACTGCTAATCACTGGGGACAGCTCCATTTTATTAGAAGACTCCTATTAAAATAAAGAAATTGTTTAAGACCGAGAAGCCCTTTAAATCTGGTCTGCTGAATATTATATGAACGATCACCAGTGCTAACTTCTGAGCGGTAATGCACCAAAAGATACAGATCTTATTACTTGTTAGGACACATTTTGTAAGAAAATATCTAGACATGGAGAAATTCTCTTTATCCAAGTTCTTGTATATGTTCCGTTGTGGTTGTGGCTGCTACTAATATGCACTTTATGGTTTTCTCTAATACCTTGTGCTAATGAGACACATCCAGACAGAGGAAATCTTGGCGGCACTAAATACACAGCGCTGACAATTTTCATCCAGTTGTTATAATATTGATAGATGGCTGTTTTAGTGCTTTCTCATTTAAATTCAACTGTCTCATGAATTTGTTGCATAGTTTTAAAATTCTTTGTGTGTGTTTATAGCTTGACAGTAGTGATAAATATGCCGGGTGACGAGGAGGTGTCTGCCATTTTCAATTGGACTAATCTAGGAAGTTCTTTCTCTTTTTCTCATGAAGACTGCCTGTCTGTCATATCTTCACCTAGTAATTATCTCTCCAGAAAGTGGATGATGATTTCATTGTGAAGCCATCAGAGACTTCCAGTTCATTCTTCAGCCTTCCCGGAGCTGTAACGGAGCCAGCATATTCTTTCATAGCGCCTGCCCAAGCCTATTCTATTCTTTCTCTTTCCTTTTTTCAAAGATGATGAGCATAAGATGATGTGTTTTTTTCATCCACACACACAATTCACTTGCCTTGAACACAGATGTACACTTTTTTTTTGGCAGATTGTGCTCCAAATCCAGGCCTACTGCCAGGTCAGGCACGACCATTTCCCAAAGAAAATACGGATTTATCGACCAATTTACATGAATAAATATATAATGTATATAGTACATAATAACTATTAAACTATTGTATGAAAAAATAAAGTTTTTCATACAATATTCTAATAGTTGTTATACTGTATACACTAATATATACATATATATTAATGTTAATTGGTCAATTAAATCCATATTTTCTTTGGGAAATAGTCGCGTCCGACCTGGCAGTGGTCCTGGATTTGGAGCACAATCTGCCCAAAAAAGTGCATGCGTATGTGTGTGTATAATTATAGGATTTGTGTGACTGAGACCTGGCATGTTCAGTCAGTAAAGAGTGCATTTATGACCGTGACAGCCATGAACCAATGAAATCAAAAGGCCTCCTTCCATATCAAGCTAGTGTCCCAAAATACTTTGTTTTCTCATACTTTCATCTTCCTGTAGTGTACCTGATCTCAAAGAACATTCCTTGTCATTGCTGGCATAGCAATGTGCAGATCCCTATAGTCTCAACTTTATTAGTCCCTCTGCAATTAGGTGTTCTCTTGAGGGTAGGACACATCTAACCAGACATTCTCCTTCACTGAAATGAATGGTCTTCAAATGAATGGCCAACTAGGTCATAGATGGATGGGTTGGGTTTACCACAGCAGGAGCTTCACTTTTACGTTCAAATCCATTCATTCTTTAATTTTTATGGTAATCAGGTTGATAACTACTGTACATCTAATCAATACATCAGCCCAAAAATAACCAAGCCAGACTGCTTTGTATTATACTGTACAACTGTATTCTGAAGTCCATTGTTCTTTGACTTTGTAGTGAAAGGAAATCCAAAATCTTAGAGAGGTAAAAAAATATGTAAATATTCTCTAATGTGAATTTATGTCTGATGGAACTGTTAATTCATGAAGGTGATTGCAACTGGGTTTCAGGATAAAGGTATAAAAACCTCTGTGACCATTTTTTTTGGGTTATGTTGGTCACAGTGGCATAAAAACCACTATGACTTAAGGGGATACTCCTACAAATAAGGTGACCTCCTTCTCCATGTCTGGAGGGGGTACACAATTTATCTTTTGTAGTTCTTCCATCTGACAGGATAGTGTCAAGCTCTACTGATCACAACGCAGGTCTTCTTATAATGTGTAATATTAAAAAATACCAGAAAATTACTGTATGGTCTCATTCCATGTCCTCTAATGTGTGCAAAGAAAAGAGCAATTGTGGCTGTGCATTGGTGTGCAATGATATGAAACGTGAGCTGGATTTAAAAAGGTAGCAGTGCGTTGAGGAATTTAGGAAAGGAATGAAGAACACGGCTACACTCTATGTCCAGATAGCTTCAGCAAGTAGACTTAGACGACTGGGGTACCAATAAAAACTTCAGCACGAAGCAATGTGACATCAAACATTTAACCAAATGACAGGCAAATAGAATTGGACAATGACCTTGCACTATGGAAGCTGGCTTTTATAACTTGTAGTTAGTGATAGATTTATGGCAACTTGAGGATCATCAATTAAAGGCATTGTTCCTAACTATATGCTGCAACTTGTCAAGTATGCGTATAATGCAGGAAAAATCTAATGCTTTCAAGGTCAAACTCACCACAGTACTAAATGATCTTTTGGTAGGCCCAGGACCTGACCCAATAATGGACCCTCAAGGTCATTCAGAAGATAAGCCTGTTTTCCTGATGCTGATGTTGATCACACCCAGCCCTCTGTCATGGATGGTTAGAAGCCATCTATAAACATGTTAAGCTGGCCATATTTGTGTGAAATGGACTGAATGCTCATTTGGCTGGCAACAATCTCTCAATCCTCCCATATACATGCAACATATGCTCAACTTAGCCAGTCATGAATGTGTTGTGTATAGAGAAAGGGAAGAAAGCCATTGCCAGACAACTTTGGTGGTAGCTTTCCTCCCCAGGCAGGTTTAATGTGGTTGATCATCAAATGTGAATGGTGGCCTCCCAACTCTCCCTTAAAGGGGATTTGCCGAGAGAAAGTTTCTTACCAAGTTTCTTACCTCTCTCATTAGCCCAGGCAGAATGTCAACAAATCACGCTGAGTCATGAAGCTGCAGTGGAGAGAGGGAGAGGGGAGGGGGGAGTGAGGAATCCAAGGGAGCGTCTCAAAACTTAAGTGAACTAATAAACAGTACAACAGTGGATTCAATACAGCAAGACAGCCTCAGACGGCACTGTCAGGAAGAGCCTTATCTGCTAAGAAGCTAATATAATGTAAACAAATCACGGAGCTGAAAGAGACAGAGACGTACACAGACACACAGCCAGAGCACAGAGCCCTGCATAACGGATCCTGTGACATGTTCACTCAAATAATCAAACTATAACTTGTGAATTCTGTATACAAAAGAGAACACCTATTCTACACAGCAGCTTGAAAGCTTCTTCATGTTCTCTGTCATCAGATAAAGCAGGGATCTAATAACACTACAGCTAGTTATTCTGTATACAAAAGAAAACATATTGCTACCCGGTGCCTTAAAAGACCATTCATTTTGCCTGTCATCAGATAAGAAGTGATTCACGCAAGCGCGCACGGCCTTTCAGCTCCTGGGTCGTGACTAGGGGAAGCTTTGAGGTAACCAAGGGGGATTGAGTAATGCTGTAGCTCTCAGAGTTTTCACTTTTTTTAATCACATATATTTAGAAAAGTGATTAAATACCCATTTTGGAGGTTCCCACGTCAACATTACATGGTGGCAAAACACCTTTAAGAGATGATATTGGGGCAGAGTTATTGTATGTGCAGACGACGTCTTTTTGCAATACGTAAAATGTACATGTGGTACTTATTTGGATACATTTTCTGGACTGCAAAAATGTTTCCCTATTTTCTGTAGGCTTTTCAGTGCATAAAACGGATCAAGAATTGACATGTCAATTCTTTGACTGCATCAATTTTGCGCAATGCAAAAACGTATGTGACACACATCGTCTAAAAGACATACATGTTTTACCTTGAAATCAATGTAAATCACACTTGAACATTGTTACATACGTTTTGGGGTCCGCTTTTCGGTACGTAAAATGTACCCGAAAAGGTATTTAAGAAACGCTGTCTGAACAGCTTCATACACATTCAATGGTCAGCGGGTCCTGCCAAGAATTGGTGGGTACAGTTGACTGATTTATATCCAACCTCAAGAGGCTTGAAGACAACATACAACATTATGCTCAATACTACATGACAAGGTGCAACATGCCCTATAGTTTCTTTCTTAATGGTGTGTATTTAACAAAATAAATTCCCAAATCTTTTCCTTGCCAGCCCTAGGTGTCTAATAGGACTTTAAAAAAATAAATAAATAAAAATCTTATATACAAATAACATTGCAGACTCCCAAATTGGACTGCTGTGTGTTGTTGACCCTATAGTGACAAGGCTGCATATGCCACAGGCATATGAAAATTGTACTGTGCATTCTTATAAATTTAATGAGACCAATCTGGCAGAAAATAACAAGGTCCCTGTGACATCTCAAGGAACCGAGCATGTGCTGTCTATTTTGTCGCCATATGGGATTTAAATATAGGCCGGAGAGTATGTAAACAGAAGACCACAGCCAAGAACCAAATTTTCAAATTCTTTTCCAGATGCCAGAACAACATTCAGGTCACTAAAATGGGAGTTTGCAGAGCAAATGTTCCCAAAGCAGCAGGTGATCTGTCAAACAAAGCGGAATGAAGTGGAACGAGATGCACAGTTTAAGTCCTTGCTTCACTTTACTTTGATGTCACAGTACAGGTGATGCCCCTTACTCCTGTGTATTTGCTATGTGCTTAGTGTATTATTAACGCTAGTGGCTCTTTTATTCTGAATAAATCTACAAGATGAAATTTTCAAAATGGGTTTGTGCAAAAACCAAAGTTTAATATTGAAGGGGTTTCCCATCTTGGACATTTATAGCATATAAATAGGATATGCAATAAGTGTCTGATAGGTGCAGGTCTTAGGTTCCAGTTCCACCTCTATGTAGAAAATGGGCCCCTCAAAGATTCCATGGAAAACGGATAGGTGGCTGTGCATGAGTGGCGCTGTCCATTCTATTTGATGCAAATAAAGCCAAGGGAGTGTGTTCAGCTGCACTTGGAAAGCCTATTAAAATACTGGAGATTACCGCACATGCACAGCCACTTCTCCATTCTGGAAGGAGACTTTTGATGGCCCTTTCTCAAGATTGGTGTGAGACTTAAGGGTTCTGGACCTATTAGACATTTGTAGAATATTGTATCCATATACTGTACCTTTCCATGTCTGAGATGAGAAAAGCCTGCTTATAAACTAATTAACGCCAATTTATACTTCATAGGTGCATCAAAGTTCCCTCATGTAGTTGGTGCTAGGTATTTTTATTATTTATTTATTTATTTTTTTTATACTGGAACAGGAAAGAATCCTTTCCAGCTTTCTCCTTCTCCCATCTCTAGGACCTTTGCCTTTTATTGTAAAGGAAAAGTGCAAAACCGACAACTATACAGAATTTGTAGCATACATTGAAATATTATAAGCTTATGCCTCATACATTTACTAGTCGTACTTCGTATTAGAATTTCTAATACTTTAAGGGAAAACTGAAAACTGTATAAATAGAAAGTTCTACAACTGTTCTAATATACTGTATGCTCCAGTTCATCGCAATATCCAACATAATTGTTCCTCTTCCTTGCATTACAACCAGCAATCCTGTACGTTGCTAGTCTCGTTCTTAGTCTTGCTGTCACTGAATGAATACACTAGGTTGGATACAACTCTATCTAATTCTCGAAAATGTGGAAAATGGTGAGGAACTAAAACACTTGAAAATTGTGCAGCATTTCCTTTTTTTTATTTTGTGCTACTGCATTGAAACACCTAGAGCATATTTTTATTATTTGGATGATTTTTAGTTAGATGAGATTTTTTTTTTTATACGATAGCGACTACAAAAAAATTACTTTTTGTAGTGTGGAGGAATGAGAGAAAAAATGCAAATTTCAAATGTGTGCCATTAACACATGACATAAATTACTTTTATTCTAGGTGTCGGTATGATTACAGGGGCACCAAGTATGTTTAGTTTTACTAGTGTTGCACAAAAATAGCACATTGCATTGTGTCAACAAATTCCAAGATCCGGAGCTATTTTTTTTGAGTGACAGAGGGAACCTCCTTCCTCTGTCTGATATCCTAGATTCTGCTGTCACCATTGACCATGGCTTCTAGGGAGTTAAACAGCTGTGACTGGAGTTGTCTTTGATCCCAGCCATTTCAGAGGGATGTCAGACGGCAGCCAGCATCTGTTGGTCATGGCATAGGCACCACTTCTGTGATTCTGCCGACCATGAGATGTAACTGTGTGTCCATTTGTGAGAGTGTACATCCATTAGTGTCAAAAGGGACATACGGTTACGTCTATGTACAGGAATTTATTAAATATAGGTTTAGCAGTATTACATTTCCTAGTAATGTGCTCAAAGCTGGCCATAGAGATAATGAAGATCCTGATGATTTAGGCATGTAAAACTGTCAATTGCCTATCCATGTTGATCTGTATTGGCCATTTATGTTACATTTTTAAATCCCATAATCGTATGTAAAGTGGAACTGTGACATCTCCTAACATGTCTGTTTTTGTAAATACTTGTGTTACATAGTATGTAAGGCTTTAAGAAGGCAGACGTCTATCTAGTTCAGTCTATTGTCCTAAAGTGTTGATCCAGAGGAAGGCAAAAAACCTTTGAGGTAGAAGCCAATTGTACTAATTTTCAGAAAAAAATTTCCTGACTCCAATCTGGTAATTGGAATAAATCCCTGGATCAGCGCCCCTTCTCCAGAATCCTGGTCACTATAACTTGTTATATTATTACACTTTAGAAATACATCCCGGCCCTTCTTGAACTCTGTTATTTAATTCCCCATGACAAGGTCCTCTGGCAGAGCGTGCCACAGCCTCACCGCTCTAACAGTAAAGAGTCCCTTTCTATGTTTATGTGAAACTTTCTTTTCTCAAGACGTAGAAGATGCCGCCTTGTTCTCAATACAATCCTGGATATAAACAGATCTTTTCTCTAAACTAAATGACCCTAACCTTGCTAATCTTTCTGGGTATTGCAGTCCACCCAGTCCTTTTATTATTCTTGTTGCCTGCCTTTGTACCTGTTCAAGCTCTACAATGTCTTTCCTGTGCACCGGTACCCAAAACTGTACACAATACTCCATGTGTGATCTGACCAGTGACTTGTGTAATGGGATAATGATGTTCTCATTATGTACATCTATACGACTTTTTATACACCATATGATCCTATTTGTCTTGGCAGCTGCTGCCTGACACTGGCTGCTACAATTAAGTTTACTGTCTACTAGGATTCCCAAGTCCTTCTCCATGTCACTTTTACCCAGCGGTTTTCCATATAACAAGTGTGTTAATTACTTTACAGAGCTTAGTATCATCTGTAAGGATTGATATTCTACTGTGCAATCCCTGTGTAAGGTGATTAATGAATATATTAAAGAGTATAGGGCCCAATATTGAGCCCTGTGGTACCTCACTAGTGACAGGAATCCAGTCCGAGTATGTACCATTAATCACAACCCTTTTTTTTCTATCACGTAGCCAGTTATCCACTTGCAAACATTTTCCCCCGGTCCAAGCATTCTCCTTTTACTTACCAGCTTTTTATGTGGCACCATATCAAATGCTTTAGAAAAATTTCAGATTTTGACATAAAAAGCTCCCCCCTACCCAAAAAAGACTTCCCTCCTTTCTGTATTTCCGATCACTTTTGACCCCTTTTTAAATTTGGGTCCCCAAACTTTTCCTTGAAATCAATTTTTGGGGAATTCCCCTTTTTAAACCCAGTCCAAAAAATTTTTAAAAAATGGGGGGCCTGTCTTTCACATTCCCTTATTTCCCCCCTTTAAACAAAAAGGAGTTTAATACCATCAGGACCGGGTGTTTGTCTTTTTTAATTTTTCTTAAGAGGGAGCTGCATTTCTTTTGGGTTAACAAAAAACTTTTAAGGGGGTTTTCCCTCTCCTTTTCGCCCCACCAAAGAATGCCCTTTTCCTCTTTAAAAACAAGGAGAAAAAATTTTTTAAATTTGGCTATTCTCCTTTCGCCCCCTCTAAAACCCCCTTTTCCTCACTCCCTTTTAAAAGGACCAAACATTTTAAATTTTTAATATTTTTAAAACAAAACTTTTTATTAAAAAAGGGTTTGGGGTTTTTTTTTACTTCGGGGGCCCAAATCTCTTTCTGTCTCCAGCTTTGTGCCCTTCTTTCTTTTTTTTAAACATTTTTTATTTTTTTTTTTTTCAATTTTTAGTGCTTCTTCACTGCCCTTTCCTTTTTAAAGTAGCTTAAATGCTTTTTTTCATTATTTTTTTAAATTCCTTTAAATGTCTTTTGATCCACATTGGTTTTTTTTTGCTCCTCTTCTTTCTATTTCCAAAATTAATACCTCACAATGAGAGTTTAAAAGGGGTTTTAAAAATACTCTCATTTATTTTTTTGTTTTTTTTTTTTAGACCCTTCCCCCTTCAATACTTTTAAAGGGCCTCTCAAAGCAGTTTAAAAATTTAGCCCTTTCATAAAATTCAAGGTTTTTAGGGTTTTTTGGGAACAAAATCTCTTTTTAAAAGGTTAATTGAAAATTTTATTATATTTTTGGTAAAATTTCCCTAGGCCCCCCCCAAACCCAAAAACCTTTTTTAAACCCCTTCGGGGTCACTTTTAACCCCCAAAGGGCCTTCCCTCTAGCCCCTTTTCCTTTGACAATTGGGGAAAGGGTAACAAAATTTTAAAATTATTGAAAAAAGGACAATTTCCTTTTTGAGAGCCACGGTTTAAAGTTTCCCCATTTATGTCGGGTTTTGTTGAAGTCCCCCAACAAAATAACAACCTCTTTTTAAATTATCCCCGCCTTATCCTCTGTCTGGGAATGCATTTTCCCTTGGGGTTTTAAAAATTTTTGGGGCCTTTAGAAAACCCCAAAATAAATTTTATGTTTGTTTTTACCCCAAGGTAAAATTTTCCCCAACAATGCTCCACATGTTTTTTCCCTGAAACTATCCCTTACCATAGTTTTGGGCTTTCAGCCCGGGTTTTTTTTTTTATATAAAATTTTTCCCCCTCCCCTTTTTTTTTTTTACTTTTCTTTTCAAAATTTTAACCCCTGGGTATGGTTTTAAATCCCCCCCGGTCTGTTATCCCTTTTTAATATTTTTCCGCAAAAAATTTTAATTTATTTTCTTTTATTTTGATGATGAGCCCCCTTTTGGTCACCCATTGAAATTTTTCCCGAAAAAAAAAAATTTAAGCACCCCTTTTCCCACACCTTTTTTGCCTTTTCCCATTTTACATTTTAAAATTAAAACCAGGGGAACTAAAGCCCCCTTAAACTTGTTAAATCAGAGTAAAATTTTTTCCCCGTCTTCAATAAAAAACTTTCAAAAAGTGTTTACCCCTTTTTAAATTTTGACAAAGGGAAAAGAACAAAACAGACCGTTCGGGGTTGCAAACTGATTTATATCATTTCAGCTTTTTTTCGGGTTGTGCTATGGAAAATGTGGTTTTGGAAAAGGGGCTCATACTTAGTTTCCTTTGTGTAGCAGTAATATTTTATTGTTCGGACTCTTGCGGGTTTTACAAGGCCACCATAAAAGAAAGGGGCAGGAAACCCTCAAAATTTGTATCTCAAACTTCTGTTTATGTTTCCCCCTTAACCATGCCAATGAAACCCCTTTTTCTACCTCTCCCCCCCCCAAAAAAATTTCTTTTTGGGAAATTTTGGGTCCGAAAAAAGGCTGGGGGGACTTTAATATTTTTGGGGTGAAAAGTTAAAAATTGGGTATATAAAAAGGGGGGGTTTTCTGTCCTGCCAGTTCAGCGGTTGGTTTTCTGCTTCTACTTTTTGGGTTACTCTTCATCTCGCACCAGCAGCTATTTTTTAAAATTTTTCCCAAATTTAAAGCTTCAAAATGCTTGGGGGAAGTTTTCCCGTGTGGGGACTGTGTCTTACTACAGCAGAGGGGTTTGTATTGTTGTCAAAATAAAAGGACCCACTCGGGTTTTAAAAATTTAAATCTTATCAAAAAAAATATTGGCAAATTTTTTTAGGGGTTATTTATAAATTTTTTTCTTTTGAAAAAAAATTTTTTCTCAACTTAATGTAATTTTTCCCCCTTAAATCTTTTTTTTTCCGGGGTTTTCCCCAAATTGTCGGGGAGGGCCCTTTCGGAAAGGTTCTTTTAAACGGAATTAGCAACAGGAAAAATCCCAGCCCCCATTTTTAAACTTTTTTATCCCCCAAGGTTTTCGGGTTTTAGAGGTTTCCCAATCTTTTTAATTTACCTATGTAATTGTAGTAGCAGCTTCTCTCATAAAGCTTTTGGTTTAGCGACTATTTAACGACCCTTTATGCCCAAAGGAATTTCCATTTTTTATTGCGGGGGAACCATTTTTTGGGACATGAATGGGAATTCCCTTTTTTTTAAGGACACCCCCCTGAAAATTGGGAAGGGAAACCCCAAATTGCGATTTTTTGAACAGTAAAATGGGGAATTTTAAGTTAAGATGTAAAAAAGAAGCCTTTTTTTACTTTAAAAAATTTATATATTTGTGGAGGCTTTTAAAATTTTGGAAGTTTTTTCCGCGTCCCTTAAAAATGTAGATCTTTTATTTTTTCATCCTCTTTAAAAAAAATTCCAAAATTTTTTTTTAACTTGAAACAAAATTCTTAAAGGGAAATTTTAAAATTGGTTTTATCCCCCCCCCTTCCCTGAGACCAAACCCTTCAGGCCCGGTTTGGTTTTTTCCAAACCCCTTTGTTTCCCTTATTCTGTATAAACCGTAGTTTTCCGTATTTAAAGAAAAACCTGTCCATATTTTATCCCCCCCCTTGCTGGGGCACCCCAAAAAGGGGCAACTTCTTTTTCCCATTAATCTGTAAGAGATGGAGTTTTTAATGCTCAAATCTTATTCATCGAGTTTTGTTAGCCCCGCCCCCCAAAAAGGCTACCCTCCCAAAAGACATTATACACAATTTTATTTTTAAAAAAAGTCAAAGATTTTTTCATTTGTGGGGGGGGCGGGGTACCCTCAGGGGGGGGGCGGGGTTTGAAAAAAAACTTTTTTAAAATTAGTTTTTTCCTGGTTTTAAAAAATTGCGGTTTTGAGCATTAAAATCCAAAAAACCCAAAGCTTTTTAACAGAATGGGGGACCAGGCTAAACAGCATTTTGGGCCCAACTAGTTTGGACTTTTCCAGCAAGGTGGGAATTTTTATGTAGCGGTTCTTTTTTAAGCTTTTTGGGGCTACACATCCTAAAATTTTTTGGGCTTTGTTTTTTGGGTTTGGTGTACTTAAAGCTTTTAAGGGGTTTTATGGGGCCCATTCCTTTGGGATTGTACTGGAGAAATAAAATAAAGATCACATTTTAGGGGAATAATATCTTTGTTTTTAAATTTTATTTATTCAATGCATACCCAGCCCCAGCCCAAACCATCCCTTAAATCCCAAATTTTGACCTTTTAAAGATTTTTAATAATATTCTTCATCAAACCCTTTGGGGCGTGTGGGGGAAATAAACACAAAATGTTTAAGTTCCCCCCCAATTTTAACTAAAAAGGGTGTGGGCCCCCAGCGGGGGTTTACTTTATCTGTTTTTATTTTTTCCCCCCCCCAATTTTAATGGGAAAAATTTTCAAGGGGAGAACCTTTTTATAAACCCCCAATTTCCATCCATTTAAAAAAATTACATACTTTTTAAAGATTCTCTCTGGCTTGACGGCTGGGGTTTTAAAAAAAGGCCAAATAAAAATGTAAATAGCTTTTTCCCAAATTACTTTTTTCTAAATTAAATTGATGATAAACACCCATAAAAATTTAAATTTTAAAGGGGGTTTTCCCCTTTAAAATTTAAACCCCCTTTTCTGCAGGCCATCCTTTACCCTCCCTATAGGGGGTTTAAAGGGGGAATTGGGCGGGGTAAACCCATGCACTTTTTTTCTCCATTAATGTTTTGGGCCCAGTTAAAAATAATTACCTGGAACATTTTAAACCCCTTTTAAAAAGGGGACTTTTTAAAATTGGGACTTTGGAAACACTAGTCCCCTTTAGTGGCCCCATAAACAAGGGGGGAAAAACCCAGCTCCCGGGAAATTTCCACTTTAACACATTTGTCTGAAAAAATGGGGGAATCATCTACAGGTACTATTTTTCTATTCCTAAAATTTAAATTTGTGACTGTTTAATCCCTTTTTTAAGCAGTGAAAATTAGTCTTTTTTCCCCACCTTTTAAAAAAAGTCCATGATAGGGGGAACGAAACCCGTCGGGCCCATATTTTTTTGGGAGTGGGACACAGGCTGTATGTTACTATACTGTGTGTCATCATTTTGTTACTGCTTTGTATAGTGTACTCTACCTATCTCTCCTGATATCCATACACTTACGAGCACTAGCATAGGGTCAGTTGAAGGGATTAGGAGAGGAGTTTTGTGTGGTTACCCTTGTAGAGGGGGGGGGGGTTCTCCGCTAAGGGATACCTATTACCTTTGAATATATAGGAGGAAGAGAAAGGGATTGTATAGTATTGCCTCCATTTGTCCCTACCAGCAAGATGTGGTAAATACTAATTTTAACGTATATTATTAAAAGTTATATTTTAGAAAGGAGTAATCACTTTTTGGATTTTTGGATTAATTATATTTATTCCTGTTTCTACATTTTGGGAAGTTGTATTTACTATATTTAGAACTCCAATAGAAATGAAAGGGATACACTGTGCAACCCAGCCATCTCCCCATTTTCTGAATCTGGCTCATAGCGAGCTTTTGGACTGGCCTCAGAAGGGATGTTGATGGTAAAATCTTTTAAGACCATGTATATATAGTATGTTAACTACTAAATTTCCTGTAAATCTGTTGATTAGGACATAGAAGTAGTAATATGACTTTATCGTTGCGGGAAAAAGAGAACGTTTCTTGGCCATTCTAAAGTTACCAGCAATATTTCTCGAGTCAAGTGATACATTGAATATTTCAAGATTGCAGATAAATTGCCACAGGACAGGTACATTGGAGGCTTAGTTCATTGTAAAATCTTATATGGCTCTTAGGGTGATTTCCGCGTTTTGAATCAGAATCCATTAGGAAGCAAACAAAGCACATCTGTGTTCCTGTCCCTGCTGACTGTCAAATACATAGAAATATTGCAGCCAGGAGGCATCTTATAAAGATTTTGAGATGTGCTCTTGAAAGTGCATTTGTACGCTCATTATACATTGCCATTCATTATCGGGGAGCAAGCTTTAAATAAAGTGCCCAAGGTCTAACATTGCAGTAGCTGATGGCCGCAAAGTACATTGTGCTGGTGTAATCCACTTCCCATGTATACACCTTGCAAGGGAACAGCTGTGACCTGCACCAGGGAAAACATGATTTGTTTACTAAGGATTTGCAGGAAATTGAGGTGTGTAATTCACATGTTTTAATCCCTTTTTTTTGTTTCCCTTTAGGATTATAGACATAAAAATAAATTAAATTCAATGAGCTCTAAAAAAAGAATTATCAGCTTTAATCTCTTGCAGTCTCCGTACACTGAAGCCTTCCATTCTACTTCGCTACTGATCATAATGTTTTATTTTAAAAAGTAATTAAAAATCCTTCAATCTGGCATCAATAAGACTTTGGAGGTCCAAGGTTATTAGATATTTTGAATTATCGATAGGTCATAGAAAAATATTATGAGCTAGCCAACTTTTTCGATTGGTGATGTACAATGAAATTATACACACAATGAAAAATGTATCCATAACTCTACATCCACAATACCAATCAACAGCTACTTTTGCAATTGGCTGAACACTAATTTTTGAGCATTTTCTTTTTAATTTAAAAAAATACCCATCTGCTTTTACGTTTAATGTATAATTGGTTTACAGATGGGGCTTATAAGAAGTCTGGTACATAAATTAAAGACACTCTGCTCTTAATTTACAACTAGAACCCAGACAATGACACGGGACTGTGTCAAATAGACTTATTGGGCTGTTGTCTTCTTGCTAGCTACACAGGGATAATCCTGAGTGTGTGATTAGTAAAGGCTTTACCATCCCGACTAGAACACAAGAGGCCGACACAAGCATTTCTGGAATCAGTAAATGGCAACCAAGAGGCTTAATTGGCCAACAATAGAGCCCAGCAAAGGGGCTTCATAGAAGAAACAGGAATGAAGACAAAATGCTCACAATGTTCTAGCATAGCCTTAAGTTTCCAACGTCATAGACTGATTGGACCAACTTCCTCTTATTTACATTTTATGTGAATTATTGCA
Organism: Phyllomedusa bahiana; assembly: GCA_025379985.1. Classification (NCBI taxonomy): domain Eukaryota; kingdom Metazoa; phylum Chordata; class Amphibia; order Anura; family Hylidae; genus Phyllomedusa; species Phyllomedusa bahiana. The sequence continues at coordinate 121,645 of JAODAL010003892.1, read as the reverse complement.
CTGATTTATATCTTTAATGATTGGTGTGAAAATGTTATGGTGTCCGTATAAATCAGAATTCACATGGTGCTCTCCATCCGCCTGTTTCTTTCTTATGTCACAATATCACAGACACCCATGCTAGGGCCAAGAAGGTGTTTAACCCAACATTCCCATCCAGGACCGCCATACAGGGGGTACAGCCAGTACTCCTGTACCGGGCCCGATGAAACAGGGGGGCCCGCGGCAAGCAGGCCCCTTGTTTCATAATCTGGTCAGCCTGTACATGGGCCCCGCGGCACTGCTTAGCGTCCACAGGGGCCCGTGCAGCTCAGCGTGTGAGGAGGGGGGCCCGTGCAGCTCAGCGTGTGAGGAGGGGGCCCGTGTGGCTCAGTGTGTGAGGAGGGGGGCTGCACTCCGATCACAGGAGTGACTGCTCTGTACGTTACCACAGCTGCAGCGTCTGTCACTTTCTTTCAGTTCTCCAGCAGCTCCTGTGATCAGAGTCGGCCCCTCCTCTCTCTGCCTGTGGGTGGGGATTGACTCCTGTCCACAGAGACAGAGGAGGGGCCGACTCAGTTCACAGGAGACGCTGGTGAACTTAAACATGGTGAGAGACTCTGCTGCTGTAAGTTAAGAGCAGACCTGAGAGGCAGAGCGTGGCCCCCCTCCTCACATGCTAGGATAATGTGGGGCCCCACTGAAGCCCCCTCTCTGCCCCAGCGACTCCACCCCCCCCCCCTTAGGCTGGGGGGCCTGTGTTTGAGGCTGTACGGGGTGGTGTGTGTGAGGCTGTGGTGGGGCCTGTGTGTGAGGCTGTGGTGGGGCCTGTGTGTGTGAGGCTGTGGGGGGTGCTGTGTGTGAGGCTGTGGTGGGGCCTGTGTGTGAGGCTGTGGTGGGGCCTGTGTGTGAGGCTGTGGGGGGTGCTGTGTGTGAGGCTGTGGGAGGGGCGGCTGTGTGAGACTGTGGGGGGGCTGTGTGTGAGGCTGTGGGGGGCTGTGTGGTGGGGCTGTGTGGGGGGCTGGTGTATGTGAGGCTGTGGGGGGCTGTGTGTGTGAGGCTGTGGGGGTGCTGCTGTGTGTGAGGCTGTGTGGGGGGCCTGTGTGTGAGGCTGGGGGGGGCTGCTGTGTGTGAGGCTGGGGGGCTCTGTGTGTGAGACTGTGGGGGGGGCCTGTGTGTGAGGATGTGGGGGGCCTGTGTGTGAGGCTGGGGGGCTGCTATGTGTGAGGCTGGGGGCCTGTGTGTGAGGCTGGGGGCGGCTGTGTGTGAGGCTGTGGGGGGCTGTCTGAGTGGTGGCGGGGTGATAGGGTTGACGTGGAGGGGGCCCAGATGCTTCAATTATATGGGGCCCTGAAATTTCTGATGGCAGCCCTGTTCCCATCCCTTGGAAAAGAGAAGGGAAACTTGACCCTTAGGAAAGTTGCATAGTCAGGCACGGTTCACATAGGGTTTTTTGACACATATTTGCAGCAGTATTTGTAAGCCAAAACCAGAAATGTTTCTAAAACCCAGAAGTACAAGCCTTTTCATAACACTTTTTATCTGTGTAGGTTGCTCTCCAGGTCGTAGTTTCCAAATACTGCTGCAAAATGTACATATAAAAACCCTATGAGGACCCAACCTTACCTGATTTTATACTAGTGAAAAAGAGGTCACTTAGGGCCACATGTATGAAAACTTTCTAGGTCTAAAACTCACTTTGTGTTGCCCATAGCAACCAATCAGAGCGCCTCTTTCATTTTTCCAGAGCACTGTATTAAATAAAAGGGGAGCTCTGATTGGTTGCTGTGGCCAACAAAGTGAGTTTTAGACCTAGAAAGTTTTCATACAGGAGGCCCTTAGTGTCCACAAGTTCACACCAATCCTAGGAGAGATAGACAGCATTAGCATGGGTTGGGTTTTTTCCATGGTCCCAAAGCGGCTTCATCTATGCTACGTACCTTCACGCTGTGTGAAAATTAGACATGTACTAATATTTAAAAATACAAATAATGAAGATTTGTTCACAGAACTGTTGCTTTTCAGATTCTGGTCATAGTCGAGTTAGGGGTTTTAGACCGTTTTAGGATTAACTTAGCTCTCTATGGGGCTTCTGGGTCACTTTCACTTCACAGTCACTTCTAGTCCCACAGAACTGTGACAATGGAGCAGGAGAAATTGTTTGAGCAACAGTGTCTATAGACCCAAAAGTGACTAAAACCATATTGCCAATTTAGGGTTAAGACTTCAGAAAGAGCTAAAAATTAAAAAAATGTTTTGCAAGTTCGGTCAATTCAGTTTTGACCCAACAGGACATGTTATGCAACCCCCTATTTTAAGTACCTTTCCTATCCTTTTTAACAGAGACAGTTTGTCAGTTTGTAAGTTTGTCAGAGACATAACTAGTAGAGGGTCCACTAAGCTCAGTGCCTGGCTTTGGTACCCACTCAAACCTTGAATGTGTTTCGCCCCCTACTGCTCAACTCATAGCAATGCCTCTATCCAGGCATAGTACCATAGTACTTTTTTTGCCCTGTTGTGAGGGGGTGCCCTCAAGAGGTTCATAGAAAAAGGAGATGGAGAATGGAGTCACTTCCCCATGCCCATTAGTGTCTCAATCTCCAGTGCCCTTCATAGCACTGTTATCAAAACATTTGGGCTTCTGTCTTCACAATGGGGCAGATTGCAATTCCACTTTTTAATATGAAGATTGTAACATTTTTACTTCATAATTCTGAAGAATTCAGGTTATTTTGCTTTATAGCCTTGCCTGAATATAAAACCAGCAAATCCATCAGGGACTCTTTTAAGCAGTTAGATATTCTAGAAGAAAATGTTTCCATTTTTATTAGAAGCCTAAAGTAGCTGCATGTTCAGAGTTGGGCACACTAAGACAATTTGCATTGATAGTGAAATATTACATTTACGATTCCTTCAGCATCTTGTCTATAGCGTCTTTGTATTCCTATAAATCATGTACAAGTATACACATAATGGAAGATGGACATTTTTCAAGCTTAAAGTTTACAATAACTGCAAATGCATCTGACATTTTGGAGTAAACAAGATATTGAAAATCTCTTCACGAGTCAATGATGCTACAGTTTGAAAGTGAACCTGTCACTACAGAACCTTGATAATTAGGTAATCTATTACACACTCTAATACAGGGCTGTGGAGTCGGTGACCATTTTGGTGGAGACGGAGTTGTTGTTATAAAATGGACCAAGTCTGACTTATATTTAATAAATTGGTACAGTTAGTTCAATGCAGTGCCAAGAGCAAGAGGAATTGGGTCTCGCCAGTGCTACAGATTTCAGCAAAATGTTTTACTTGTTCTCAATGAAGTAGTAAAGTTCAACCGCTCATCAAAACTGACTGCGTGAGGCAATTCCTTTATACCCTCTTTTTAGTTGCGTGTTTGGATCTGTGTTTCGGACTCAAAATGTACCCAAACAGGTACATAACAATGTACAGTGTGATTTACATTGATTCCAATGTAGAGCATGCATCAGTGTTCTAACTATACATGTTCTACATGCGTTTTTCGGATGTGTTTAACAGATCAAATCAACAAATTGGCATGTCAATTCTTGATCCGTTTTACACAGCAGACACCCTATTTAAAACTATAGCTTGCATTTCTGCTGCACAGAAAATGTATCCAAACATGTACCACGCTTTGGGTGTGAGTTTTTGGACACGTTTTACGCAGCGTTTTTCAATACGTATTGAAAAACGCCATGTGAACATACCCTTAGAGTGGTCACCACTTTGCCACCAACCCAAGATAGTGTAGAGAGGCCGTTCTCTAGCCTGGAAATAATGAGATTAGATTTGAGGTGGTCTATAAAGGAGGATCTGATGGAGGCAATACTATTTCTCAGAACAAATTCATAGACTCACTCCACAAATGTTATTCAATATATTTTTGTTGAAAACTGTTCTTTCCCACTTACTGCAGCGTTTTCCATATTTACAATTCATAAAAAAATTTGTGTTCTAAAGTTGTATCCAATAAATATATTTTACACCAACAAACATAAGGGCAACAATGTTTTGAACCTGTGACGTTCCGGCTCCATATCTCGCTATCCACTGCAGCTTTGAACGTGAGACTACCGTCATTTCATAGACAATAAACTTGGCTATCTCATAGTTAAATTTGACTTGCAACTATGTAGCATATGCTTAGTTCTGCAGATTCTTGTCATATAACTGCATTGTTACTGTTTTGCTCCCGATGTTTGAAAAATCTTTCTTCTTGTTACTACAAATTACAAACTGTTCTCACCTTCCCTAATAGCTTAGTGTGTAATTAGGTTAAGTCCCAAGCAAAAGGTCACTGGTTCGAATAGAGGAGCAACCATAAAGATTTCCCAAGAAAAGAGAGGCAACATCATCCAGTTCATCGATAGCGTCTCTTGGCCAAGAAAATTGCCAAACTTCATCATGTGAAACCATGACAGCTGGAAGAACATGAAATTAAGGGCCACATGTATGAAACGGTTTAGGTCTAAAACTCACTCTTTTGCCCATAGTAACCTATGGGCAAAAAAGTGAGTTTTGGACATAAACAGGTTCATACATGTGGCCCTAAGTCTGTTCATCTATTCAAAAGCCAAGTTGGCGCATCCCAAGTTTCAAGTTCTGGTGCTACAAACACATCGGTGGGGGTGGCTCGTATGGTTCGTAAGAGTGAGACCACAGATCTCAATGTGAGTTTACTACAAGATGAGTTACTTCCTACACCCTAGTACTATGGGTATAAAAAGGATGACCGTGTTCCAGAAGGATTCAGGTAGCATGGAAAGCCAAAGGTGGATTTCCTTTAATATAGACACATTGTGTGACATGTTAGAAAAAAGGCTTCTCCACTGCAGTTTTAAGATGCAATAAATGAGTGTATAGTGCACTTGAATGAATGAACCTGCCAAAACCTAGTATGTGGTATACCTTGCATAGTATAATTTTATGTGCCTAATCTAGGCACATAGCAGATCTTTGCTAGCATATTTGTTGCGCCTACTCTAGGCACATTCAAATGTCTGGTGCCTGGCATATAATGCGCCTAGTTTTGGTGTACTACAGCTCATATATATAAAGAATAGGGTGTCAACAGTTTATTGCCGCAAAATACACCCGAAAAATGGTGTAGCCCTAATGTTCCCCATTATATTTTGCAATGCTGTACAGAGATTGCCACTTATTACATTGTTCCTGTCCCCTTACCTAAAACACACACTAAGACCAATTTTACAACAAGAAGATTAAAAGGGATGTGCAGCCACATAAAATTAGGGTACGTCCACATGGCATATGTTAAATGCCTGTCAGATTGTGTTTAAGAGTCTGGCCGGTATTTTATCATCTTTTCAGTGATTTGGGGGAATGGTTCTATCTGTGGCTTGTGGATTCACCCATCCCCCAAAACCATTTAATTTACACACCACCTACTCGAAAATCGGTCGGAAGATTGTGTGTGGAATACGAACATATAGATCCAGCTCACCACTGCTACCAGAGGCACGGACTTGGCAAGTCAATGTAGTAGATGAGAGAAGCAAGAAGTTGTCCAGCTTCCGGATAAAAGTAATATATTTATTGTGTACGGAGACTGATAAAACACAGGTTACAGGAATGAGCTAACACGTTTCAGGCCAATCAGGCCCTTAATCATAGTGCTGTGATTAAGGGCCTAATGCTCAAAAAATATTATCAGTTTCACAACATTGCCAGGTGAGTGCAAATAATTTTGGTTATACAATACTCTGCGCAGAGTAACGTTAATACACTAGGAAGCACGGTTATTCTTTACTCTTATTCTCTTCCTTGTTCTGAAACACAGTAGATGCTCACACATTATGGAGATTAAGCATGTCGGTACAAGAACCTGGAAGTGCAAGCAGAGTAGATCCCGGGTTACTTTGGAGGTGGACGTCCCCTTTATTCTGTCAGTCTGTTTTTTCAATATATTCGGAGAAAACTGACGTACCCAGAGAGAACCCACAAAAACACTGGAAGAATGTACAAACTCAATGCTGATGTTATCCATGATTAGATGGGAATCCAGTCCCCCAGCTAACAATGCTAACCCCAGAGTTAATGTGCATTATTAGCATACAGTAATTGGTTAAAAGGAAACCCATTTAAAAATATTGAGTTCATATAGGGGTCCCATATTTGGGACATCAGTGAAAAGCCCATTGATTTCATTAGGAACTGTGAGAAGTTTCAACTCTTCTGTGGAAGCATTGCAAGAGAGTGGGCCACTAGCTGTTAGATTCTGTGACAAAAAGGGGACTGTCCAAAATGAACAACCTCTTTTGATGTTGGACCTAGAGGGCCTAACTTTAATACAGCATTTTATGGATGCTCTAATTTAAAGAAATAGTCCAATACAGACACCAGCTTAGACGCTCGGACTTGTTGAGGCAAGTGAATATCGGTAAAAGAAGATGATGTCCGGCGCTCTTCAAAAGGCACTTAATTTTATCCAAAAAAAAAAAAAAAACACAACTACTCACAGAAACAAATATATACATTACTGCTAACAAATTTATGACCCACAAGACCGCCATATACCAGCTCAGGTCACCATTACATAACAGACTACAGCACTAATCGAATATAGAAGCAAAATAACCTCTGACACCAGGGACTCACAGGAGACGTCATCTCTGGTCAGTTGTTCCTTGAATTGTTCTTTTTCCTCTCCTTCTGTCCAGACCGCCATGCCGCCTTCTTCCGGCCGCAACTCATCCCTGCAGAATGTAACCCACAAACATCTTAGAATTCTTTTCCTACCTGTGTTATGGACACCACCATTGAATAAATAGGTAGTAATGTTACCCACCATTCAGTAGGTAGGTATGTAGACCCTAGTAGATAGGTATACAGCTCTTTGTAGGTACATATGATACCCCTGCAGTTAGGTATACAGCCCCTGTAGGTTATATAGCCCACCCCCCTGTATGATTTATGGCCCCAGATGAATATAGCCCTGTGTATATACCCCCTATAGTATATGCCCCATTTACATAGTCCCACTTAGTGTTATGTCCCCTATAGTATATGCCCCTTTTCATAGCCCCCTTGGATATGTTCCCTTTATACAGCCCCTTTTTGCATGCCCCCTTTATATAGTACCCTGTAGTATATACACCCTTATATAAATGCCCCCTGTAGTATATGCCCTATGTATATGCCCACTGTAGTAATGCCACCTGTAGTAAAGCCCCCTTATATATATGCCCCCCTGTAGTAATGTCCCCTGTAGTAATGCCCCCTGTAGTAATGCCCCCTTATATATATGCCCCCTGTAGTAATGCCCGATATATACCCCCTGTAGTAATTCCCCAAGTAGCAATGCCCCCTGATATATATGCCCCCCTGTAGTAATGCCCCCTGTAGTAATGCCCCTGATATATATGCCCCCTGTAGTAATGCCCCCTGTAGTAATGCCCCTGATATATATGCCCACTGATATATATGCCCCTGAGGCAATGCCCCCTGATATATATGCCCCCTGTAGATTAAAAAAAGTCAAAACAATTCTTACTTACCTTTCTGCGCTCCCTGTTGTGGTCCGCGCTCCAGGAGCCTGTTTCCGGCATGAACGGCCGAGGATATACAGTGGCGGAGGGGGTGATGACATCACCTCCTGCGCCGCTTAAAGACGCACCAGGTCCAGCGGCCTCCTGCAGAGTGTTGCGCTGCCCGGACCCGCCGTAGGGGCTGTCCCTCCACTGTGCAAGGAAGTCAGCTGCCCGGGAGGGGCCCCCCGAGCCTGTGGGGCCCCAAGCAAGCACCTACCTTGCCCAATGGGAAAGACAGCCCTGCTCTCAGGAATAGTAACCCTTTCCAAACCGACAACAGATCAAGAATCTGTGCTACAGTCCTGAAAAGTAGTACAATGTGCCGTCACCGCTGAAATGCGGTGAAAGTCCATTGACTTAACATCAGAGGGATGTCTACGAACCCTTACTTTGAGTGCACATGAAGTGCTCCCAACATATTGTTTTTTGAAGACTTCACAAAAAATTAGATACACTACAAAAGTTGTATTGCAGTTTATATAAGTTCTGATGTTATAACTGCTGTTTGTTACAAAAGATACAAACTGTGCAGAAACCTTTAGGATCGTGCAACAGATACATTGTCGGTGAGAACTAATTTATAGAGTCTGCCTGGGGATCTATTTCCTTCAAACTTTACTGTAGAAATAATAGCGTGACTTAAAAGAATTGACTGATTAGATATAATACAATGCCAAGAACAACTTAGAATAGAACCATACAAAATATAGAGTGTAATATTTACTGCATAATTTCTTCTCAAAAAGGATAACAAAAAATGGGGCTTCCCTATTATTGTGGTGGTTTATTATGTAGAATTATCCAATGGTTTTGGAATCCAACTGTTAATGGATGTATATAAACATATAGAAGGAAGTCTAGAGGCCTCGTGATATCTGCCTGGTCATGCCGTCTCCGTTAATGATAACACAGATGCTTTCTTCGCCTGTCTCTCAGTCATGCCACCAATGTGTTTTTGTTGCCGACCTTCAATGTGAAGTAGGCTTCCCATGGAGAACATTCTGTGCTTATGACTGAATGATTTTTTTCTGATGGTTTCTTAATTAACTGGAAAAGGGTCTGAGTTATGAATAAGAGCGCTGTGAGACAGACACAGATGACTAGCTACAGTCACAAAAACACTTGATCTATAGGACTCCTCCAAGATAATGTGCAGGTGCAACATTTGCACAAAGGCAAAACACAATCCTCCAACAGAGCAGTGACTTGGATACATTTCCACAAGCTCAGTGGACCATGAAGGCTGAGCAGCCTGGTTTGGTTTGTGCTGCTGTCTGTCGAGGTTTTGGATGTACAAGTCAGAAATTAATGTTTTATTTTCCTTCAATGATAACAGAACAGAGCCATTACCTCAGTGTAATTGAAATGTAATATTATATCTTGGTGGATGCCCTCTATTTTTTATAGAAATGCATTGTGTTCCTCTGAAACCATAATTGGTTTATGTACCACATGAGAAGTATGCATGAAAGAGTGAGATACGATTTCTGATATATGTAATAATGATAATTAGAGCGTGCAGACAAATCCGAATGAAGAGAGAGTCCTATTGGCCCAGGTCTATCATGCAATGAGGATTTAACACATTTCAGATTATTGGAATACAATAATAATAAGAATTGTAAGTAACTTAGAAGAGTAAAACACAAGACTGATAAGTAGAGGAGTGAGAGGCCTCATATTAATCCCTTACCAGGTTTTTTGGCAGTATTGTTGAGTTGTGGATTGTAATAGAAAAGAAGCTTGTCATATACATTCAATCAAAGTTGTCCAAACCCACTGATCTTGGCAGGATTGGCCCATGATCTAATGGACCTGGATACTATATTTTTCTGAAGCCAGAAAAGTGGAGTTAGCTTGGAGTACCCAAGCTAACTCCACCTATCTGGCTTCAGAAAAATGTAGGATTGGGCTTGCTGTTTGGATTTTAACAAGTTTGGTCCCGTATTGCTGTGGGAAGAGTTGCTGAACTCAAATCATTGAGATGAACAATTTCTCTCGATAAAGTGTTCGTGTTTATGGGGGGAATGTCGAACAATGGCTTTAGACCACCACAAATTATGATGGTTCTGTTTCACCTCCATAGGTCTCATCACCGTGGTATGGCTTGCCTCTGTAGTAGGTCTAAAACTGTTTTGTGAATGGTTCTTAAAAAATCTATAAAAATATAATCCCAAATTGGAGCACAAATAATCAAAATTATGTGAGCACCAGACTTATTTATCTTCTTAATAATCATACACTATTTGGACCAATGACGCTGTATACGCTACTGATGAAAGTATCAATTGTTAAGAAACTTTTCTCAGAATTCTGTCTTGTGTTGATCCTCCATGATCTCTGCTGAATGTTAATTAACGACTAGCCGTTACCTTTCCTGTTGTCAAGGGTGAATATCTTAACAGAGAATGGGAGTGTTAGCACTGATTGGACAGTATCAGTGTGTGGAGGGACACACCCCCGACTGTTAACACCCAGTTGTCACATTTATAGGAGGAATAACGGAGGAATCTTACAACCCAGTGTCCTAAGGAAAGAAGTCTCGGATTTGTTTGTTTTTCCAGGAAGAATAGAAATCTAAAACCGTTATTTTAGGAGATCTGACTACTCCTCTTTAGAAAACCTGGATCTCTTGAGGCATTGTATACCGGCATTTTGAGGCCCCTGCCACCAACATAATCTGCATGAGTAGCAGTACAGTTTATATTGAATTTAGGGTACATACACTATATTTCCTAAGTTGAACCAGATGCCCAATAACAGTGGATCAACCTGTATTGTACATTTAATAGCCCTTATGTATCACAATGTCAGAATGTTTGGGCACTTTTCCAGATCTCTCTGATTAGTTCAAGAAAGGTTAAACCATAAATCCCTTAAAGATTTTTTTTTATGTATAATAAATCTAGTTTTACTCCAGTGTGTAGAGTATGATTTAAGACAATGATATGATATGTGAATCCATTGGACTTATTTTATCCATTGGATTTATTATTTTTCTATTGTTTTGCCATTTCATGCAGGCAATGCTTAACGTAGGTTCCACAATAAATACAGCCCTATACTTTCAGCTGTTGAGATGGAATCAGTCATTGCACACTTAAAATCCGACATTTCTTGTGTCCATTTATGATTAGTGCAGACATATGTTGCTGGAAAAACCTTGCGACATTTCATATGAGCTTAGATAATATGTCATGTATATTGCCACATACTGTGGGGTGGGTAGACATGTACATTGTAATGGCTATGAATTTTCGGGAAAAGTTTTTTTGTTTTTTTTTTTGTTCATTTCCATTGTCAGGGTCAAACAATAGTTCACAAATTCTATGGCAGCAGAGTGGGTAGAAGAAGAGTCTAAAAAGTTTCTGTGGTGTCAAGTTCCTGAGTTCATTTCAAAGTCAAGGTTGTAATATCCAGGGGCCATCAGCAGAAGTCATAAATCAGCTCTGCTCTAATCTGCTTTGTACTAGAAAATCATCTTCCTTCCGAAGCACATATCTAAAAGAAATACTCCAAAATGTCTTTCTGGTGGCAACTTCCAGGCCTCATCGTTTGATTGTCTGGTCTCTTTGTTCTTTTTCCATCTCCATAATGCCTATCGCCTTTATTCACACTTGGTCCTCTACCCCTATGAAATGAAGTTTGATCTGTTGCTTCTGGATTTATATAATAATTTGTACGTATTAGAAATACTATAGTTCATTAATATTGAATATATTATTGTGCTCATATTTTGAAAATTCCATTATTTTTATCTTAATTTATGACTCTGCTGAAACTTCATTCCCTGGGTCTAGTAAGATTTCTCACTTTTTTAGACTCCTAGATTACAGAACAAGGATTATAATTATCACTATTGACAACAAGCAAATCCCAATCTGCAGTAAATCAATTAAAGTCATTACTTTGTCTCACATTATTTGGAGCTATAAAGGCCATCTAACTACCGGTAGCATATTTACTGCAAAAACAATTCTACTGGATATGTCTTCACCATTGACAGCTCAAGAGCAATGTCAATGTGTCATATTAATTATATTATCATGCCATTGCACTATAGATCATCCTACAGCGAGCACAACATTATTACGATTTAATTTTACGGATCATGGAGCTGGCTGTCATAATTAAACCTATTAATTAAACCGCGCACAGAGTGTTTTTTTATGTTGGTTAATACTCTCTGTATTGTAGAAAATAACTGGTGACTTTGAAGTTGTCTGTAAAACTTATTTTATTTTTCAGCTAATGAAATAATTTTCAAAGCATAAAAAATGTGAAAGACCTTGGAGGTGCAAAAACTATTTTCCACTTGTGCAATGCATAACTTCATAGCAAAATGGAGTTGTACATAATGGTTCTTGAATAGTGGGGCATGTTATATAACCTGTTGAATGTTATGTTCTGTAAATCCTTAATGGGGCCAGGAGTTCAGTCAATAATAAACCAAAAATCATAATGCTTTCGGCATTGGAGAAAATGTATCTGACTTTGGATTATCTTATTTGGCTGTAGAACAAGGCATTATGGGAAAGGGGCTGAGAAGCCCACAGCGCCCTCTGTTGGTTGTAACAAATCCTCAATTTGCTTTTGACCCACCGAGTCTTGAGAAAGCAAAACGGATTTTTTAGCCAAGCCAGTAGAGCTACCCGATGCCTCCCACACAGCCAGCCAGTATCTTCTCTACTCTGCACTGAAGAGGGACAGAAATCCCTAACCAGCTTTGACTGTTGATGAGAGATACAGGCTTGGCTAAAAAAACCATTTTTCTTTATCAAGACTCGGTGGGTCAAAATCAAATTGAGGATTTTTTACAACCAACAGAGGGCGCTGTGGGCGTCTCAGCCCCATTCCCGTAATGCCCTGTGATATGCAGATGCTAAGTGGAGGGCGAAAAGGCAAAACAAAAACTCTACAAGCCGTTCGTTCGGTGCTCTCCTTAAGGAGAGATCTTCCCTTCCTTGGCTGTAGAAGTAATTCAGAAATAGAGTAATATGGCCATGTTTATAAAGCATACATGAGGACCACAAAGTCAATACATACTTCCTACTTATCCGAAACATACATGACCAAACTAGTAATGGTATACGGTATGAATATTTATAAAAATATATTTATGCCAGAGAAGAGTTGATGTAGGGTTTGGTTTAATAGAATATCTAGCAAGCTCTGTTGACTTGAGTGATGGCATCATATGGTGACAAGCCACATGTATAGCATGTATATTATAAATGAGGAAAAGAGTTGGGGTACGTCCACATGGTATATTTTTTGGGTGGATTTTCAGACGATTTGTAGATTTGGAAACCACCTGAAAAACGACAAGCAACCATCCCCATAGACTTTAATAGAAAATCCGCCCACTAGTCTACACTGAACACATTTTCAGCCAGACTGATTTCTAACTGCCGGCATTCCAAAAAACCTCAGAACATGCACAATCTTCCAGGTTTTCGAGTGAAAGGTGTACTAGTCAAAGGTGTGGTTAAGGGGGATAGGTGAATCCGCAAACCGTGGACAGAACTGTCACCCATTGAAAGACGATAAAACACCAGTCAGATTCTTAATCAGAATCCGACTGGAATTTTGTCACTGTCTTGTGGACGTAGCCTTGGTATTTTTATAGAAAGGTTTTTGAATACTGAGCGCAAGTCTGTACAGTCCCAGGACCATGGAACAATTGTATAAGCAGTGTAACGATGATACACAGGCTTATGTAGCATAAAGATAGACCATAAAGATAATATATCTGCCTTTAGAGAGAGGCTTGATGCATATATTCTGTAACTGTGTGCTGTTCAGAATTCCCTCTGACTGGAAAATTGATCCAATGGTCATGTAAAGGGCATAAAGCTATAGCAAAGACCAGGCCTTTCTGTCTTGGTTGTCACCATCAGTGCACTCTCCTGTCTCCTGCTCCTACATCCCACTGAATAGGCCCCTGGAGGAAGGCCAAAAGGCCAAAACGTTGGGCCATGGGATATCCACTATTTTATTTTCATCATGCATAATGTGTAACATGGAGAGCTAAATTTATCTACTACCTTGTAACTTATCTATTAAGTGAACAAAATCACTATCTTCACAAATACCTTAAAGAGTGCCATGGATTTTATTCTTATTTGGGTTGTCAAAATCAGGCATCATAGGGGAATGACATTTCTTATCTTCATTTATTTATGTATACCACTACTCAAATGTTACAAAGATAAGGGCATACATACCAAAGATGGGGAGGCCTATATATAGAAAGATAGATGAAGTTGCCAATATACTCCTTTATCATGGGTGTGGCAAACCTGTACAGGGTTCTAATTCTCTTCAATCAGTTGCAGCAAACAAAAGTGAGACCGATACATAAACATAGAAGTGGATTCTTTACAGTAAGAGCAGTGAAACTGTGGAATGAATTCTCTGCCAGAGGAAGTTGTTATAAGGAACTCAGTAAGAGTTCAAAAAGGGTTCTAGAGTGTCATAATATAACAAGTTATAGTAACTAGGATATAGTGACCAGGGATTTATTCTGCTAAATTGGAGTAAAGAAGGATTTTTTCCCCAAAATGAGGACAATTGGCTTCTACCTCATGGAAATTTTGCCTTCCTCTGGATCAACACTGTATGAATATAAGTGGAACTAGATGGACGGCTGTCTATTTTTTCACCATCCAAATTCTGTAACTATATAATTCCAGGGCCATGATATAGAAGCAATATAAAGGTGGGACATCAAACTGCTGGGTCCTTCTATCCCAGGATCAAAATTATGCCCATTTTTTCATTGTTGAACCCCACAGTCTATATACACAGTACATTCATAGTAACCACAAAGCCCGCCTGCTTTATTTGCCAATAGTTTTACCATAATACAAAGTAAACAACACTGAGCTTGTTTTTGCAGTTCACACTATGCAAGACACCATAACTCAAAAAAAATTATATGCAGAAGAAACATTATTCTCACGACTTTAGTAAACCACCCACAGTGAACATCTAAAAAGTGTTTTTATGAACAATAGATCCTGCCATTTTTTACAGCTTTTTATGTTTTTATATTTTGCTCGTACCATAAATGTGTTCAATATGTGTGAGCTGAACAGCAAATTGCATGTTGTGTTCTTCCAGACATTTATGAAGTACAGCTTGTGTTTACTACATTGGAACATAAATCTAAATTTCTACGAAATTCCAAAAAGACTTTGACTTGTTAGAATATTGTTAGAATGTTTGACCGAAATTTTAACCAGCTTCATCTAGTGACACAGGATGGGGTCAGTTAGAATTTTGCTGGAAATGTTGTTCTGAGATAGGCTAGAACGTATTTCCAGGTGTCTTGCTGTTAAAAAAAAAAAAAAAAAAGGGGGGGGGGGATGGAGATTTTTTTTTAATCTTTATTTACTTTAATTTTTTGCTATGGAAAATTAAACTTCTCCATGTGATGGATTTGTACTCTATAGAGGGCTACATTATTGTAATGACACAACACTGCCCGGAGCTGCACATTCCGGCGGTCCGGCTAAGAGACTTGTAAAATGTTTACAGTTTAACACCGCAGGAGACACACCTGTCCTGGTGAGCACCGCTTCATGTTTTACACTTCCACGTCATACTCAACATGGTTCCTCATCTGTTCTGACACTTGTTTTTTTACTTTTGTGAAGTCATAAAGCTGGAAATCTCCATGTTGGCATGAGTGCACTTTTCTGCATGCAGGTACATGCAGTAGTGAAAGGTTGTTTATGGTTACAAGATGTCGAATTCCCACCTGGAAGCGGGGACATTGTTATTCCTATCGTGGGTTAGTGGACTGCCAGCTTACTGTTCTTTTAGACTTTATATGTTGTGCGTAGTTTGCTTTTTATAAGAGCTCAGAGGCAATGTAAAAAAAAATCCATTTAACAGCCTTCAAATTTGGAGAGTGATGAAGTACATGGTGGGCCCTCAGTTTATTGCATTGTGCTGGTGATGTGTACTGTCAGAGATCCAGTCTTTAATTTTAATGTTTGGCCAAAGCTAGGCTCTGACTATTAAAATGTAATCCCACCAAGAATATAGGATTTGTTTGTAGGTTTTGTTATTTTATCTGTCTTGAGGCTGCTGCAGACATAAATAGATTTGGTCATCATGCTTTTCTGATATCTGGTATGTTTAAAGGGGGTGTCGACTTGGAATTCCTTTTTTAAACCCTTTATAATTAAGCAGATGTTGATGATTAAATGAGTATGACGTCCTGCAGAAAGATTGCACAGTGCCAATGGATATTGTAGGATCTTGTCTCGCATCCAATCTCCATATTGGACAATCCAGGGGTCCATTAGTTATTCGTTAGACAATTTATGGCACATAAATACACATCACTCCAACCACAGCATTGGTTAAAACTGAGCTCGTTCCAGCTTTATTCTTATATCAGCACATGGCAATAGGTCAGATTACAATATTCATACCATAAACCCTAGGCCTTCTAGCTGCCAACTAAACATGGACAACCCTCACCTAACCATGGCTGGATCCTACTGCCCAGCACCACAAACAGTAGCATTTGTACTAGTATCCTCTATTTAAGGCTTCCACAGGTCAACAACATCTATTCTTCTCACCCCTGGGACCAAGAGAACTAACCAAAGCTCAGCAGCAGCCCCCTTCTCTGCAGAGCTCACACTTTCTATCAAAAAGCTCTCTCAAAGCGAGCCTAATGAACTCAAGATCTGAATTGGAGATGAACTTGTCCCTACTCCCAACTAGGCACTCCTACAAGTCTTCCAAGCAAAATACACAGCAAAAGACATTTATTTATCTGCTTTACCCAGTTTAGTGGCAGAAACATGATTTTTCGGACGCCACCCAAAATATATGGTCACCAGGGGTCCTCCAGAGCAAGACTGGTAGCAGATCTGACTGTTAGGTCCCTAGTTGGGGCTACCTTTTAACACCTGCTTACCCTATTTATTTTCATAGCTGTGGACACCTCTGTGCAACAGTTCTATATTTCTATAAACTACTAATCATGCCACCAACCATGTTCCCTCTACTCATATGGTTTCTCATCTTTTATAGGTAACAAATACAGTGTTTTATATAGCATGTCTTTTACTCCAGTTTTTTCAAGATATTCGAGAAGCATCACTTTCTCCATCCATCATGATGGTTTCTTCTTTAGGATGAAGTGTTAACTTTATTTAATTCAGGAGTTTTAAAACCAGCTCATATAAACCAAAAGAATGAGTTACCCAGACAGCTGTTTCGGGTTATTTCGCCTCGCGTCCCTACTGAACAAAGTCCTAGTGGACTTTGGAGATGCCTAAGATACATCGTGAAGGTACTGATTCTGATAAGAGACCCAGTGGTAGAAGTTCCATAAGGGGAAAAAGTATGCACATTAGGTCTTAGGCGTTGAAATGCCTAAGAGGATAATTACATTATGGTGGCTATTACCTAGGTCTTTACAGGTCATCTCTGACATATCTCTACACGTGTATAATGCTGACATACCACAGATATAGACATAACACCCTCAAGCGTTATACTATAAATTTGGGTTTTAAACATGTTAAACCCTCCTTAAATTTCGTACTAATCGAAAATTAGGATTATCTTGTTGATTGTGGAATTAGATTCCAGACAATCCATTTATTAGCCTGACTCTGTGGGTCGTGTGTGTAGAGCTTGAAGAGCAGATGAAAGCCAGGAAGCTTTGACACTGGATTCCAGTGTGTTATGTAATAGACATACATGAATAAAGCAGCAGGTCAGGTGTGCCGGGACTATGTCAGCATGATGTTTATTCTCCAGGCCAGCATGAGGGGCAGTCCAAACACGTCAGACCCCTATTTTTCTAGTGCATACATACTTGGAGAAACAGAATACATCAAAGGAGCCTGTGAGTAAAGCAAAATGTCACTGCTTAGTAAAATCCAGCATGTGCAGCTATGAAAAGAGTCAAATGATGGTTCAATTAGAGACAAATTCTACAAAATTGTTAGTATATTGAGGTTCTAATAATAATAATAATAATAATCTTTATTTATATAGCGCCAACATATTCCGCAGCACTTTACAATTTAGAGGGTATAAGTACAGACAAGGAGAAGAAACATTACACAATAAAAAGCTACTTAAAGATCAGACACGAGGTATGAGGGCCCTGCTCCCAAGAGCTTACAATCTATTAGGTTGTGTGAGTGAGACAAAGGGTGAGAAGTGCAAATTTAAAATGGTCAAGCCATGTTAAATAAATATGGGGTAGTATACATAAAAAGTGGATGAACCAGCCACCGCACAACTATATACAGATAAGTGCCTGTGAATGCCCAAGTCCAGGAAGTGATGAATGAGTATGACACAAATTAGGGGGCTTAATGATTAGGGATCTTGGTAAGCCTGCATAAGAAAATGAGTTTTCAGAGCGCTCTTGAAACTATGAAGGTTGTGAGTGTGCCTGATCACAAGGGGTTAACATGTTCCAGAGAACTGGTGCAATACGTGCAAAATCTTGGAGACGGGCATGGGAGGTTCGGATGAGAGAGGCGTGTAATTTCATATCATCAGCAGAGCGGAGAGCCCGGGTAGGGTGGTGGACAGAGATGAGGGAGGAGATGTAGGGAGGAGCAGCACTGTGGAGAGCTTTATGGGTGAGAGTGATGAGTTTATGTTGTATCCTGTTCTACTGTTATCTCAGTCACAAGAGTGATATTGTATTGCTCAGTTTCAATGTGTGCACTCCTTCAATTACTAATCCAATAAAATATTCATTCCTAATATTAATATGAATTCCTCATCCATAAACTAGGATTACACCTCCCTACACAGTCCTTCAGATTTTTACTTTGATTGTATTAGGCACTTACAGTTCTGCATCAGCCTCATTGATCAACCTTTACAAGATTACAAAGTATAGCAGAGATGTGTCCTACGAAATGACATGCCATACGTAAGACCAAACGAAATCTATAGCCATGAAAATTGGAAGAAGGGGTTTCTCTTCTTTCAGAAATGAAAACAAAAGACCTGTTTCAGTTTTTAGCGACTTGGATAACCCTGTTTCACCAAACACAATACTTTACTATATTTACTAAGGACACATACTGGGTCTGAATTCTTTTGACTTCTCTGTTGAATGACTGCCCCCCTGTTTGCACAGGTGACGTTAAAAGCTTCTTTGCTTGTTGGTTTAGCATTCTGGACTACATCCCACCCTGTGATTAGGAGGCCTGCATGGTGTCTACCTGTTAGGATAGGAGATTCCGAGAGTGGCTGTGCAACCCTGCTGTGCTATTATGTGGGATTAATTCTTAGGTCAGGAAATAATCTGTCGCTCTAATACTTTCAATAAAACTTGGAACGTTTATTTTTCCTACTGTTGTTTAAACAGCTCAGGCTTAAATTCTTGTTTGTTCTTGGATTATTACTGGCAAAACGTATCACGGATTTTGTCAGACTACAAACCTCGAATGTACAAACTGAGTAAGATGCTTTCTAAACAACCAGCAGATAAGCATGTGCATCCATTGTACAGGGTGGAATCCTACAGTTCTCAAGACTCTTCTCGGTGGCCCTATGTCTTCTGATAACCCCACTGCATCAATGCTCAGCTACTGGACAATTATACCAAAGATGGGACATCTGTCCTTCTGACCAAGTTAATATTAAACTTTTGCTGTTGAAGGATTAGGAAATTGTATACCTAGTTTAGCTTTGCCCAGGTTCCCTACATCCATGTTTTACAATGTCCTCAGGATACAATATTTCCAACATATAATAGGCTTTTCTGGGACTTTGTTTCTTGAAACTAAAATCGCCATACAATGTCACAGACACTGATGGTCTGCGGCATATGTGATGGAAGATCTAACCAATTATCCTGAACATTTTACTTGTATAACATGTGTATTAGTGCAGTGATTGGTGGTCTAGTAGCTCCTCTCTACAGTATAGTGCGGTACTACATGTCCTGTGCTGCTCTTACATGTATTAGTGAGGTGCACGCAGTGATTGGAGGTCTAGTAGCGTCTCTCTACAGTACAGTGCAGTACTACATGTCCTGTCCTCTTACATGTATTAGTGAGTTGCATGCCATCATTGGTGGTCTATAGTGCCTCCCGACAGTACAGTGCGGTACTACATGTCTGGTACTGCTCTTACATGTATTAGTGAGGTGCATGCAGTGATTGGAGGTCTATATCTCCTCTCTACAGTACAATGCAGTACTACATGTCCTGTACTGCTCTTACATGTATTAGTGAGGTGCATGCAGTTATTGGCAGTCTAGTAGTGCCCCTCTTTAGTACAGTGCGGTACTACATGTCCTGTACTGCTCTTACATGTACTAGTGAGGTGTTTGCAGTGATTGGTGGTCTAGTAGCACCTCTCTACAGTACAGTGCGGGACTACATGTCCTGTACTGCTCTTACATGTATTAGTGAGGTGCATGCAGTGATTGGCGGTCTAGTAGTGCCTCTCTACAGTACAGTGCGGTACTACATGTCCTGTACTGCTCTTACATGTACAGTATTAGTGAGGTGCATGCAGTGATTGGCGGTCTACAGTACAGTGCAGTACTTCATGTAATTTACTGCTCTTCACATGTTCTAGGATGAGTGGCTCCTTTGGGCACTTGATAAGGGTGGTTCCATTTCCTATTTCTGGTACGTTGTGTATAAGGTATATGACCCAAAGAAGCTTCTATTCTCAGTATAGAAAGTTGCTTCCAGCAGTTCTTTCTGATGTTATATGTAAAGGCGCGCTTTATCTGTATCAGTAAATTTGTCTTGTTTTCGTTCATCTTCATTTTACACTTTATAGGGTAAAATTTTGGGCCTTTTGGAGGTGAAGAATTGGGCTCAAAGGTACACACCATTTTGGTCACATACGCTGCATCAGTTGCCATTACTGAAGATGGTACCTCTGACCCTAATGGACAGGGCACAAGAGCTTGCATTCCCAATCAAAAGAAGGAATGAAGCAGCACCACATTATTCTTGAGATTTATTCATGGACGCCAATACATGCAACACTTAGGCCCATACTTTGGAGGCATTTTCACGACTTTTTCTGAACTGATGTGGTGCTTCCTTCTTTTGGAATTGAAATCTTAGTTTGGGATCTGTAGCCCAGTTTCAATGAGGGCTATGATTTTACCGTATTTGCATGGTGCATTACAGCGCAATTACATGCTGAAGTACTCCCTGTAAACACGTCGTGTGGACATACCCTTAACGGGGTTGTCTCACTACACTGACTCATCTTACCTCAGTCCTGTTTTCGTGGTTTCACTTTGAATTAAGGAGAGTGTTTACTGGCTTTTACTAGGCTGCAGTAGAAGCCAGGTCTGCAACTATAGCAACCAGTGCTGGCAGCCTTTCATGAGAGATCAAACAGGTCTGTAGCTATAGCGACCTGGTGAGCTGATGCAGCCCATACAAGAGGGAATATCTAGGAATAGGTAGGACACTGTTAATGGACACATATTGCAAAGTGGCTTGTTTTTGCAAGATCTTTAAAATAAAAAGCGATCCTTGTAGTGAGACAACCCCTTTAAGATGTCTAGCCTTTGTATCACCAACCTCGATCACAACGAGCAAATCAGCCTCTAATGCCCACTCCCGTAACAACATTTTGGGGCCACATAGAGATGAATGCTTTTGTTAACCCTTCCACTTTCCAGCAAAACTAAATGAAAAATGAAAGCATATGGTACTAATTGAATCCTGTCCCAACATAAGGTACATGTCAGAGGAGGGCCACCAGTCTAGGTCTAGTTAATAACAGCTGCGGGGCAAGCTACTTTCAAGAGTCAAAGCATTATGGTGTTTGCAGCTTCTAGGAGACATTTAACAATTTAAGCTTGCCACAGGGGGAAGCAACAGCTCTGCACTGCGCTTGTTAAATAAACCATGGATGATATTTGTTGTTTAATAGCAGAAAGTTTGACTTTTTACATATAACTTATTGCAGGGAATATAGAATGATCACTGGCTCTGGTGTATACAGCACAGTCTTCACTCCGTTACTCTCTAGGACTACTCACCTCCTATTAAACACTTTATATGGAAATGCAGCATTGGGTTTAAAGCACCTTTGGGGATCTAAAAACAACATGGGTAACATTAGTAATATACATTACGTAAGTTCTCAACGTGTGGCTTTGACTGTTGCAAAACTACAACTCTCAGCAGTTCCTTACGGTGGCTTCATGGCATGCTGTAGTTTCACAACAGCTATAGAGACCTAAATTGGTGATTAAGGCAGTACTGTAATATCATTGGCCGAAAGGCTGCCCACATTTTGCACATACCTGATTTTGTATATACTTTTTCCCATTATGATACATTTGGCAAATCAATAGCAATAGTGTTTTACATTTGGTGACACATCCATTTCCTGCAGAGGTTGCTTGATTATATAGAACAGGTAGTCTGACAGTAGGGGCCACATGTATGAGAACTTAAGTCTATTGCCCATAGCAACCAATCAGAGCGAGTGCTATGGGCAACAAAGTGAGTTTGAGACCTAGACCGTTGTCATACATGTGGCCCTAAGTGCCTAGACTTATGCATGAGACTGTATAGATTGGACTAAACTATACTGTAGATTGTAATGAAGGAAGAAGACTTGTGTCCTCCATTTATAAATTCATGTAGACCAGGCCTAATATACGGCAGAACATGTGTGTTGTAGACAGTAATGGGTGCAACACACCTTGTGCTCAATGGAAGAACCAACCAGCTAAGTATTCAAAGCAAATCTAATCCACGACACCCCTTCTGGGTTGTTTCGGTGTGAAATATTTACTAGACACTTTCAAATAAAAAATTAAATCTCCATACAGGTAGGTTATGGTAGATTTTTTCCACGGCCCGACATTTCGGCCTAGCAGGCCTTTGTCACTAGGGAGCTGTGCAGTGAGAGGAGGAAGGATGGAGCAGGAGAGCTTGTGTGTTGGCCCATGGAGTTCTTATGGTGCCACAGTAGTCAGCCTCTATGGTGTTTCTATGGTGCCACAGTAGTCCGCCTCTATGGGGTTCCTATGCTGCCACAGTAGTCAGCCCTATGGAGTTCCTATGGTGCCACAGTGGTCAGCCTCTATGGAGTTCCTATGGTGCCACAGTGGTCAGCCTCTATGGAGTTCCTATGCTGCCACAGTGGTCAGCCTCTATGGGGTTCCTATGGTGCCACAGTAGTCCGCCTCTATGGAGTTCCTATGGTGCCACAGTGGTCAGCCTCTATGGAGTTCCTATGGTGCCACAGTGGTCAGTCTCTATGGAGTTTCTATGCTGCCACATTGCTAGCAGCCTGTACTATGGAGTTCCTATGGCTGCCACAGTGAGCAGCACTTTTATGGATGAGTTCCTATGGTGCCACAGTAGTCAGCCTCTATGGAGTTCCTATGGTGCCACAGTGGTCAGCCTCTATGGTGTTCCTATGGTGCCACAGTAGTCAGCCTCTATGGAGTTCATATGGTGACACAGTAGTCAGCCTCTATGGAGTTCCTATGGTGCCACAGTAGTCCGCCTCTATGGGGTTCCTATGCTGCCACAGTAGTCAGCCTCTATGGAGTTCCTATGCTGCCACAGTGGTCAGCCTCTATGGGTTCCTATGGTGCCACAGTTGTCAGCCTCTATGGAGTTCCTATGGTGCCACAGTGGTCAGCCTCTATGGAGTTCCTATGGTGCCTCAGTCGTCAGCCTCTATGGTGTTCCTATGGTGCCACAGTTGTCAGCCTCTATGGAGTTCCTATGCTGCCACAGTAGTCAGCCTCTATGGTGTTCCTATGGTGCCACAGTAGTCAGCCTCTATGGAGTTCCTATGCTGCCACAGTAGTCAGCCTCTATGGTGTTCCTATGGTGCCACAGTAGTCAGCCTCTATGGTGTTCCTATGGTGCAACAGTAGTCAGCCTCTATGGGGTTCCTATGGTGCCACAGTAGTCCGCCTCTATGGTGTTCCTATGGTGCCACAGTAGTCAGCCTCTATGAAGTTCCTATAGTGCCACAGTGGTCAGCCTCTATGGAGTTCCTATGCTGCCACAGTAGTCAGTCTCCATAAAGCCATTTTAAAAGCAACTTTTGGAGGTGGATACCTCAATTAAAGGCATACAATGGTATATGCCATGATTTCCATGACACAATCTGTGTGCATACCTCTCCACTCAGTGTTCGCCGTTTCCTTGCTATCCAGGATGGAGACTATATGCACTGCCCATTGAAAAAGGACACAAACTAACTTAAGTATACCACAATTTTTTGCTACCTTTTACAGATATTATAATATGTTAAGAAGTAAATATGTGCAATACTACGTTTGGTATTAAAATCTGTGTATGAACCTATACATTTCTATGTGTACCATATTGCAGATCCAGAAGACAACACGAATCCATTATAAAACTGTGGACAAAAACTTTCTAGTATTGTCCACAATAACATGCAGAGACATATGTTCGGTTCCAAAGGTGGTAACTTACCTTTAGAACCGACCCCCAAAAGTTTACATGCAGCACGGAGAAGAGGTCATGCCTCCACGGCACACCCTCTATTTATTTTAACAAGAGTTCTGAGTACAGTTGAACAAACCCTCTCCCCTGCTCGAAACTCACTCAGAACCAATGGAGAGTACCGTGAAAGCTCAAACTCCCTGTTCTGCATGGAGACTTTTGGGGACCAGCTCTCAAGGTAGGTGAGGTTCCAACAAATGTGCCACGAATGTCTGAGATGCAAACACTCCTTTAAGTTTTACCACATTGACTGGTGGATATTCTATGAGAGTCTGATTTGGGTGTATCTGTATCTGTCCCTCTCTACTACACTTTTGATTGACTCCGAGTTTGGCATCTGTGTAAAATTCCGCTCTTGTCCCTTTTCCCTGTTGAAATATGGATCTAATCCATTAAAAGGTATCATATGTTCCTATAAATCTGTACTTCCATAGCAATGCCTGGTGACAAGAACACTACAGCTTAAGCCTATGAACATTTAACATGAGCTTGAATTACAGTGGTCACGGTTTCTAACTCTTTGTGGCTGGAGCTGAGATCCTTAACCTTGATAAGTGGCTGCAGGTAAATGTAGCTTCAGGCTTGTGGATGTGTTGTTTGCACTGGCAGGCTCTCAGATCAAGAAACCAAACAAGGCTCGCTTTTATGTACCTAGCAGAGCTCAAATCCTATTGTGATATCATCATTTTCTTCTTCATGTTTCTTTATTGGATTACATGTAAACCTACTGAATTATATATGAGGCATCACAGTCTAGAAATTATGTAGGTCAAACAAATTCAGCTCTGCTAGATCTGTATATATGTAATATAAATATTACACAAATAGACACCGCCGAGTCACATTGTTATGACCACAAGCTAGAATCCAGCGTAACCGCCGTGTGCGGACAGCAACTAGAAGGGCCAGGAGTGACTCGTAGGTTGTTACAGGTATCTGGAGCCGACTGTATCCCACAGCTGCATGGGAGATTCATGGAGGTGATACCACAGATGCTTAAAGGGGTTTTGCCAAGAAGTGAGTTCCTTACCTAACAGGCTGATACTCCCCTCTTGAGGCTTGAAAAAAAAGCCATTGTGTTTCTGTGTTTAAAAAAACAATTACCTCCTCTGTGATGTCATTGCACCACCTCCCATGCATGCTCCTGATATTCAGTCTCTGTAGTTGAGTAAACATTGTCTGGCTAATCCACAGGGGATAACTGTATTGTGCACAGGAGAGAAGATAAGCTCCGAGCAGGCAGCTTTCTTTCATTTGTTCACAAACTGTGCAGGGGGGGGGGGGAGGCTGAACAGGGAGCCAGGGAGCATCTGAATGTTTACTCAGATAATTACATTACAACCAGTAGATTCTCTATACAAAAGACACAGGATATTTTCTCCCCAGTCCCTTCAAAGCTCATTCATGTTCCCTGCCATCAGATAAGAAGTGCAAACAATGCAAGCGCGGCCAGATCAGCTCCTGGTCGTATCTAATGTGAACTGTCAGGAAACTAAGGGCATATAAGGAAGGCTGTAGATCTCACAAGGTTCACTTTTTTTAATGACATATATTTAGAAAAGTGAAATAACCATTTTGCAAGATCCCACATCAACATTAGATCGTGGCAAAGCCCTCTTTAATTGAGTTCAAGACTAGGAAATTAGGAGCCAGGTTAGTACTGGAAAGCCTAGGTCATGTTCTTCAAACCGATGTCAAAAATTTCTAGCCATGTGAAATTTTGCATTGTCTTGTTGGCATGTATGGGTGTATGTGATTTACAAGGATAGATTCAGGGAGGCTTCTCCTTTGACACACCAACATCCAACCATTCAATGAAGCAGAAAATGTGACTTGTCAGAGAAAGCTACTCTTCAATAAGCAGAGGTCCAATGTTGATATGGCCATGAAAATTTGATGCCTTTTCTGCTGATGCAACCTGGTTAGCAGAGGAGCAGTGACATCCGTCTGCTTCAGAACTCCATACTCAGTAGGGTTCACCGAACTGTTCTTTAGACACATCGTATCGTATCAGTCCGCCTTTGTGCATCTTTGTAGCCAACATTCACCTGCCATGTCAGTGGCACATGGTGCTCCTCAGTTTCCACGTCACTCACAATACACCTTCACCATAGCAGCAAGTGAACAGTCCACAATCTGCGCAGTTTCAGAAGTACTGTCACCCTTGGTCAACAGCCAATGATAATCCCTTGTTATAGATCTGATAAATAGCCCCATTTACTCATGACCGCAATGAGGGATATGTGTGCAGATGGCCTATCACACAGCTTACATACCTACCAAGCCAGATCACCACACATGACTAACTTTATTCATACTACTGTGTGCGAATAAACATATATGTATGTGTGTACGCTTCCAAATAGATATAAATATATATATATATATATTTATTTACCTGTGAACATATATTCGTATATATGAATGTGTGTGTGTGTGTATATTTATATATATATATATATATATATATATATATATATATATATATATATATATATTATATATATACTATTTGATTAATACACACACTAGGACTGTACACTAGGATTGGTTGTGGTATTTGAAGCTCAGATTACTGCAGATAGTACTGTAGAAAGGAAGAATATATATGTTTTATATGAATACACAATCCTACTATTAGTGTGTATAAAAATACATATGTGTGTGTACACATTTCATTTCCGAATCTCTCTCTCTATTACATTATATATATGTAATATATATATATATATATACTGTATACATGGATTGAACACACTAGGTTTAGTTGTGGTATTTGAAGCTCAGATTACTGCAGATATTTTATAAGCCAGCCCACTACCTTTTAGACCATTGCGTTTTTATCTGTTTAATTTAGCTGATTTTATTAGAGACTTCAGACATGTTAAAAATAATATCTCCTAACTAATCCCATTAAAGTAAATGAGCGAGATTAGAAAGCCTTAGAGTGCCCCTAGGTGGCCAATAGTGGAATGACAGCACATCTGCGCCTCTCCTTGTGAATAATCACCTGCATGTTTCCAGCATAGAGCTTTGTGCTGTAATTAATTCTAACCGATCGTGTTCATTAATAATGGACGGAAATCCCGGTGCATTGATGTTTCTGGTTTGGCAAGTTTTGTTCTCTCTTCTTGTTGTCCATGTACCTGTGACAGATGAGAATGGGACGGAGTGACAGGGGGAGCCTGGATTTCATGCAGCAGAAGTCTTCTGTTCTGGTTTTATCACAGATCACCTGTCACCCGCATACACCGCAGGCGGCAAAAAGTGAGTATGTGTGCTATGGAAACTTCTGAAGTGTACACACTCTCTTATACAGGGGTTGCTATTCATCACTTAAGGCGACGGATTCGAAATTTTTTGTTTGGGGGGAAACGTTCCAAATTTTAAAGGACCAAAGCTGATAGAAAACCATTTTAGAAATTCCTGGTAATTGCAAATTAAAATATTATCCCGATTTCCAGTTATACAGATCTGTAATATTCCTGCCATACATTTTTTGGGGGAGGGGGGCACATTCTCTTAATAAAAAATAAAAAAAATATTATATTTCATCAACAGTATGGCTTCTAAACACTGAGGGGCAGTAAATGGAGGCCAATTGTCAAAGCTTAAAAGGGGTTTTGCACGATCCATTTTTATACCTCCCACCACTCCCCAGCTCTGTGTGTCAAAAAGGGGGCGTGTGATTTGTTTGCACTGCATTCATTTCCCCAAAAGTGACATCCCCCTGGCCTTTTCCCCTTTCTCTAGTCAAAGAAAGGCCCTTTTTATGTATAAAGCGTGAGTACTCAGTGGTAAAGTTTTTACCCACAGCACAAAGGGTCCTAGTTCAAACCCTCAAAAACCAAAACCTTTGGGGATTTTTTTCTCTTTATAAATGCCAGACCTCATTGGGGGTTTTTTTTTTAAAATTTTTTTACACTGTTTGACTAATTTACTAAGGACACAGAGGAAGGAGTATGCAGCACCTGAGGATTGAACCCCAAAAATGCCTAGGGGAGATGATGTCTGACATGTCGACCAGCGAAAGCTCTCACCCTGGTCGTACCCCTAGACGACTGTAAACAATGGATCACAAAAGGGCACTAAAACAAAACGTGCAAAAATTTTAAAATATGAATGAGGAAAGTTTATTTAGTTCAGGAAAACCCCCCTTTTAAATTGTCCTTTCTACATAGATGAAAGACTCCCAACCTGAAAAATACTGGCCACGGCCCCCCAACGGTTGGTGAGGGCCCAGCTTCCCCTATAGCAGATTTCGGGGGAAAGACGGATCAGACATGCCGAGTTTTAATATCTCTGATCCTTTCTCTGTTCTAATGGGAAATAATCCACCACCACAGGAGTCCTGCATTACGTTATATTCCCTTCTCCAACCCTAGGTTGACCTCCCAAGCTTTTTTGGATTGGGAAAAAATACTTTGGGCTGAACTATAAATGTCCTTGCTTAAAATGTTTAGGCTTTCTGGAAAGTTTACAGTTTGTTTTTGTTTTTTTTTAAATTTAAAAAAACACATTAAGCATGGATCCAATAACTCAAGTCTGGGAGTAAGGGGTTGTCTCACTACAAGGATTGCTTTTTATGTTAAAGTTTTAAAAAAAACAAGTCACTTTGTAAATGTTCCATATCATTCCTACCTATTCCGAGAATCCCCTCTTGTGGGGGCTCATCGCTTTCAGGTTGCTATACTACAGCCCTTTTGATCTATTGTAGGCGCCAGCACGGGTTTATAAAAAAAGCCGGGGCTTCTACTCACCCAGGGGAAAGTCAGTAAACACGCCCCCTAAATTAAAAGGGAAATCAAAAAACAGACTGGGGTAAGATCATCAATTTATGAACAACCCTTTAAAGATCTTGCAAAAACAATCACTTCGCAAAAAATGTACCATTAAAAGGGTCCTGCTTTTCCCCAAATACCCCTCTTTTAGGGGCTGCATCAGCTCATCAGGTAACTAAGCTAGGGACATGTTCATCTCTCCTATAGGGGGTCAGCACTGGTGCTATGCTACAGACCGGTTTCTACTGCAGCCTAATAGAACCAGTAAACACCCCCCTAATTAAAAATAAACCCAAGAAAACAGGACTGAGAAAAGTTTTAATCAATGTAGGGAAACCCTTTAATTTTATTTCTATAAAAACAAAAACCAACTATTTTTGCTCAATTTTTACTATTTCATTGAATATTCTTTTTTTAGTGGCCGGGTTTGGTTTCCTATCAAAACGCCCAATTGGTGGTCACACAGGCATAGGGTGCGTCCACACGGCAATACAAAATACCGGTCGGATTCGTTTAGAACCCCGGGGATTTTTCGTCTTTTGAGGGGTTTTGGGGGGTTCTGCCCACAGTTTGCATATTCGCCGTCCCCTAACCAATTGAATGCACATCTTCTGCCAAAAATCAGCAAAGTTGGCATTTCAAATTTTTTTTTGGGAACCCAGCAGCTAAAAAAAATATTCATTGAGACTACGAACGGATTTTCTTTTAAAGTCTAGGGGGGATGTTTCTGGTCGGTTCTGGAAAAAAACCATGCTGTGGGGACCCCCCTTTGGGAAGCGCAATCTTACTGCCTGGATAAGCGGGATAATTCCTGCTACGTTGACCTGTCGAAAGGGGATGGGGGGCACTACAAGTACTTAAACACTGAAAAAATTAGGTGATTTTGAGAAAAATTAAAGGGCCTTCCCATCTCAAACATTTACGGTATATACTTGGCGAAACCGGTGTTCACCTATAGAACAGAATGAAGAGTACCACACAAGTGCATCCTTCTCTATCTGCACAGAGACTTTCAGGGTTCTGTTATAAAGATAGAAAAAACATTTCAGCTCATCCGAACTAGTAGATTGCTGCTTACTGGAGAAGGTATGGCTGAGTCAAGCCACTTCTCTGATTTATGAAATGGTTGAAATTCCTACATTTCTTTATTAGTGTAGCTTGGATAAAAAGAAAATCCTATATCCAGATTATACAAATCATCATGACATACAAATAGTGCAGGGCATAAGCTATGAATAAGGACCCGCCCCAAATGCTTCGGTTCCCCACATTTTGTTTCCCCTGACGATTTGTAGAATCCGGATAACAAAGGAATGTTGGGAATTTTTTAAACCCTTTTGTCTTTTCCCGGTGGAAAACTGGGTCTTCTTTTTTCCCCCCTTTTAAAGGTAGGGGCAAAAACAAAAGGGAGAAGCTTACCAAACAACATGATGGGGAATCCGATCATATTTTCCCCAAATGTCTTTAATAGGAAACACCCCTTTAAGAGAACATTAAAGGGGTTGTCTCACTACAAGGATTGCTTTTTAGTTAAAATCTTCCAATCACTTGCAATATTTCCATTACAGTGTCCACCTTTCCTAATATCCCCTCTTGTATGGGTGCATCCTCCCAGGGCACATGCACAACCTTTTTATCTATCCTGATAGACTGCATCACTGGTTTTCTTAGCTACAACTGGGTTCTACTGCAGCCTAGTGGAACCCGTAAACCGCCCCTGAATTCCAAACAAACTAAGAAAAAAAGGGCTAATAAGGAAACAAGTAGTGAGACAACCCCTTTAAGGGGCAAAGATTGACAATTTTACATGTTAAATTTTTTTAATAATTCCATGGAAACTTTTTAAATTTTCGATCAAAAGAGAAGTTATATTTTAAATTTGAAAAAAATCCCCTAGACAAATTAATCCTGCTCTTCCTGGTTTGTAAACACCACCATTTTGGCCCCTCTTTTCACAGCTCAATGGCTGGACTAAACCGGGCCCAAAAGCAGGCATCTCTAGCCTTATATGCTCCTGGGAAAAAAAAGCTGATGCTGAATGCAGCTGTGGGATCTTTGAGTTGTTATTCGGCAATCAGCTGCACCTGTTAGCTTTTTTTTTCCCCAGGAGCAAATGAGGCTAGAGATGCCTGCTTCTGGGCCTGAGCTGTGAACAAGGCCCAAAATGGTGGTGTTTTCTAAGTAAGTAATGTCCTATTTTGTTGTGTGTTTTTTTTTCTTCCTGGTTTGTGAATAGAATGCCATTATTATAGTGAAGACTGACACCGGTATAGCAGTGAAGTATGAGACCTACTGTATATATCATTTGGGTCACTATTGGCATTTTAATGATTGTCATGACTCACCTCGCATACACTAGTGATGGAGACAACCTAAACAGATGAATGCATTTTGAATCCTAGTTGTAGCCTGAGGTTCATGGGCCCTAATAAATAACGTGAAAACTGCATGCAATTTCCAGACCTATTTCTCCTAATTGGCCATTAGGTCAAGCTGTTTCTTCCCAGTTCTGAATGTCCCATTCGGAGCGTCTATAGCAACCCACAATCCAAATTATATCATGCCTACACAGCTTTTTTGGCAAAATGCGGCGTCTGAGTGACAAACGTGGTGTCTTCCGAGGAACAAAAGTGCTCTGTGGGTATAAACAAGCGGTGCATACAATTAAGAAAAGAGGGAAAATAAGGAAACTGTATAATGATGAGACAATTAGAGCAAATATTTGTTTTGCAGGGAAGAATAGGTGGTCCCCAGAGCAGCTGGCTCAGCAATAGCAGGAATGGCGGGGCAGGGCACATCTTTTCTGGAAGTCAGATAAATTTCATGCTCTTTAACATTTAGTGTTACTGCCGGCATTTTACCAGAGTCTGGCTCTTTTCCTTGGCTTTTCCCCCAGTGTGAGGAGAATAGCAAAAGTGACAGAAGTTCACTCCACACTGGGCAGCAGGAGGCAACCATGCCCATCACCCCAGTAGGCCATGAGAGAGGGGCCACAATAGACACCTTGTAAGGTTTCTTTGATGGAGGAGGGGGTTAGGAAGAGAACTTGAGAGACTTCAGGAGACATTGACTAACATTTATTCATTTCCTGCACTTCATGTGGCTTCTTTGACACTCTCTGCTATGCCGTCTTGGCTTTAATTAAAATCTTCATTAGGGAAGGTGAAAGCCAATAGGTCAAAGTTGAAAGCAGGCATTTAAAAACTTAAGTTTTTTTAATGTGATTTGTTATTATTTCTAAGAGCAGCCACTTGAGCACTTATGAAGACGTCTGACTGGTAAGAATGCTTTTTAATTCAAGAAGGCACTAAAGAACAAAAGTAAAGAGCTGCCCATTCCAGGCAATGTCAAGTTAATTGGTCAGAGACCAGTCTTGACTTTGGGTATTGAGTCTTGGTTGTCTGTGACAAAAGTTTTAACTTAAGAGTGTCAGGAACAGGCAAAGACTGGTGAAGGGTTCAGGTGGTTATCTTTATTCTGAATGTAGATCAATGGGGTCACATGGTTGTATTCGTCAGATCATTGTTTACACCTAGCTGTGTGGTCCAGTAAAAGGCAAATTTAAATCTTCTGGACAACTGTATCTAGTTATGCCTCCTGAGGTGACCTAACCAATGTCTGATAAGTTTCACAAAGAAAATGATCTTTTATACTCCTGTTTATTCATTGATTGTACCATGCTATTAGTAATATGATAGATTTTTTTAACAATAAATGCTTTACTGCTCTTACTGTAAATAACCCCTTCTTATACATTAAAGATGTTTTCCAAGACTCTTACAAACCTCCCTACTACCTCCCACTGTGCAAAATAAAATTGTGGTCTGTATAGCGCACCCCTGAAACTAGATAGAACAACACCTTGTGCCTCCCAGACCGGTTTCGAACAACTAAGTAAGCTATCATCCATTTTTAGTTACCCACCTTTAAACCAAGGTGTCCCTAGAGGTCATGTCCCTCCAACCTTGATAATATGACATAATCTTGCACTATGTTCTTTACTTTGGCCATTCCATCCCAGTTTCTGTCAAGCTCATGTGGCTACTGTCCTAATCATTTTCATGTATGATGCCAAATAGCCACATCAGCTTACCATACTAGCCAAGGCAGGGCATGATATGTCAAATGTATAGACGAGATGCTAAATGTGAATAGCTTCATAATAAATGATCTAATGTGTCATAACTTTTTATTTCTAAAACATTTTATAAAGGATTTGAAGCATACAGAGACACAGTAGGGCTCTATAGACTTCAATGGGTACCATATTACATCTCCATACAAGTCAAGGGTTGTATTTAGATGTAATCTAGTTGTGTGAATAAAGCCTAATGCTTACACTCCGCTGAGAACTGTTTTTTCAAGTTCCCCCAATTCAACCCTCTTTGAATGGAAAGAGAGGAAAACCACTATCAGATACCCCTAGTAGTGGATTACCTTGAAAAAACCAAAGGCAATCCAGCTGCCTAACTCTTCTCTCCCATGACTACTGCTGTTGGGAGACAATAAAAAGGCCCATTTACCTACGGTTCAGGTAGTGTCAGGCTGTGGTGCCTGGGGCCCACCAGTGGAGTTGATTCTGGAGCCCACCAGTGGAGTTGATTCCGGAGCCCACCAGTGGAGTTGATTTTGGAGCCCACCAGTGGAGTTGATTCTGGGTCACACACTATATCTATTTTACATGTGTCTTGTACTTTGCCTTTTGCTTCTTACTCTCAGCCTTTCTGCTTCTGCCAAGGAGTTATATGCAATGTCAAAGAAAAATATTATACCACCACACTACAAACAGTCAATATGCTGTCTATTACCCGAGGAATCTTAATAAAAAACAAAATGAGGCAGCAAAATCACCAGATTAAAATCTTATCATCCAAGACCCACAAATAAAAAGCACGTACCCCAGTTATTCAAAATTTAAACCGGTTTCCCCCCCCGAAAATAAAAAAAGTGCCCTTATTTTTAAATTTTTTGCTAAAAAAGGGAGGTGCTTTTCTTACCCTCAGGGGTTTTTTTTCCCTTAAATTTAACAAAGGGGGGAATAAATTAAAAATTTTTAAAAATATTATTTTAGTGTTTTGTGTGTGTGGGGAAGTATTATAATATATTATAAAAAATATATATATTATATATATAAAATATCTAAATTTAGGGGTCACAAACCATAGGAATATTTGGAAAGGAAAAGGGAAAATTTTTAGGGGCAGTTTCAGTGACTTCTAAAAAGGATGGCAAATGTTACATGCGGGGAATTTGAAAACAAGAAGTCCCACACCCCCCTTTCACCCATCCTGAAAAGATGTGGGGTTGTCCGTATCATTGCTCTTTTCTCCCCCCCGTTACTTACATGTACTTTGTCTACCCCCTTTTGGAAAGTTCGGGCCTTGGTGCCTCATAGTCACATGACCCCCTTAAACCCCTCTAAGGGAATTCCCTATGCCCTTTTTTTTCGGATTTGCCTTAATTAGGGAATTTTCAACAAATCTCTGCTGTTTCTTACTTTCGGGAGTGTCTTTTTTTCCGGGGAAACAGGGTTTAGGTTTAAGATAACTGAAATGAAGAAAGTCCATTTTGTTTGCCCACAGTGTTTAATTTCCACCCCTACTGTGCTAAAAAACCTAGTACGCTGGGGAAAAATGACCCCCAACGCCCCAACAAGTGGTTTTTCTTTGGTTCCCGAAAGGAAACTGAAATTTTAAAACAGTAACACACTGAAAGCAAAGGAAAGGGCCTTTTGGGCTTTTTAAAAAATAACCCACTTTTGGAATCAACAAGTTCCCCCCCAAAGGGGCCCCGGGGGGAACAAAAAAAAAGAAACTCTTTTTGTTTCCCCTGAAATGTTTGCGCAGGGTCCAGGGGAGTCGGATTAAGAGAGTGGGCATCAAGTGGACTACTACATCTCCGTTATCTAATCCTACGTTCTGAATAACTGAGGCACGTGAAAGGAAATCAAAATAAGTTATAATTGGGGAACTTTTGATGATGGGAATTTTAAAGGTGGTGTTTAATGCTGCCTCAGTTTGTTTCTTTTTTTTCCTTTGGTTTAGTAAACAGCATTTTGACTGGTGTAATCATGGGGGTCCCTGTAAAATTTAAAATTTCTTATTCTAAATTGTCAACCCCAAAAACTTTAAAGCAGAGTTAACCCTTTATCCCACTACTTACACTGAGTTTCATTGGCATGGATACTACTTTTAATGGTGTTTTATTGCAGTTTAATAGAAACCTGCCATGCTTAGAGGCCCACCGGGGATTTACCTGTTGCCCCATGGGCCAGTACAAGCCCAATTTCCCAAAACCCAAGCTTAAAGCCAACATTAGTTTAATGTGTATGATCAGTTTAAGTCTGTGATATGAAAATCCAAGAAAGAATCCCAATAATGTGAAAGCGCCCTCCAGCCCAAAATCTCGGGCTTTGGGATTTGTTTTTGGGGAATGTAATGAAAAAAGCCCTTTGCTCTTAGTTTTTGGGCCCCTTAAACACGAAAATTCCCCGTTTTCTGAATCTCTTTTTTATTTAAAAAAATTTTTTTTTTTTTTTATATTGAAAAAAAAAGTTTTTAAAATTTTTAAAAATTTTATAAAAAAGATAAAGGGGGGCCCTGTTTTTTTCCGCAGAATACAAGTCATGGACACACTGGCTCAGCAGCAACCGGGCTCTGGAAAGAACTCCAAAATGTTTCATGATTTATGCTTGATGTAATTTTTAAAATGAGACAGGCTGCTTTTTATAAAACCCAGCGGGTGGGAAAAATTTCATATAGTCCCTAGAAGGGGGCGAAACCCTATTCATTTCTAGGGCAGCTTGGGGAAATGAAAAAAGCTTATTTTTTAAAATCGCAAGTTTGGGTTTTACATGGGAATTGTTTTTTTTTTTAAAGGGGGTTTTTTACATTATTTAAAAAATGTCCATTTAGGATACTCTTAACATATGGGGAGGGAGTTTATGGGTAAATAGGACCGGGGTTTAAATATCACTAAAGCACAAAGGGTCAAAAGGCCCACAAAAAGGGGGTTTTTAACCTGCTTGAGAATCCCATCTGAGTCAAAGTGGAGAGACCAGTGCATTCATGTGTTACATACAAACATTTACATGACGGGGCTCAAAATACTATACCCTCACAGGCACTGTAGGGGGAATGATTTTGGGGCATTTCCGAGCGGGTTAAAGTTTAACTAAATCGCTAAAGGGCATATCAAAAAAATTTTGCTTAGAAAGTCAACCCAAAAAAGGGCTTGCCCCCACTGAAAAGGGGGTTTTTGGGAAACGTTTTTTCAGGCGGTTTGGGGGTTTTGCAGACCGCCTAAAAACCGGGATAAAAAATGAACAGAACGGGCCCCAAAGGGAAAACACGTGCACAGTCCCCACTGCACTTTTTCCACCCGGGGCCCCGGGGCCGCAAAACATTTTTTAAAACCAATCTTCCGGGGGAAAATTGGCTTCTAAAATTTAAAAGGGGGAGGGTTTTTTTCTCCCGCCATTGGGGAGAAAAGGGCCCCCCCCCCCCCCCCCCCCTTTGGCGGCCTGGGGACACCCCGCAAAACATGCAAAAACCGGGCCCGCAAAACCCGCCCGGTTTTTTGGGGAATTTGCCGTGGGAAAATGCACCCTAAAAAATTTTTTTTTTTTCCTACTCAGGCAAAAAGGGCTTTAAATCGGATGGTTTACGGGTTTTCCACCTCTTTTACTCTTACCTATTTTTTAGAAAAGGTCCACCAAAGGGGGTTTCATGCAGAACGGAGATTTGATCGCACATGCGCAGCACTCTCCATTCATTTCAATGGGAGCTTTGAGTAGACCCAGTTGGCTATGCTAGGAACTCCTATTAAAATAGAGGAGAGTGGTGCATGTTCCTGGCGACCTCTCCATTCTGCACAGACTCTTTTAGCGACCTGTTCTTGAAATGGGCATGGGGCTCAGAAATGGGACCCACACCTATCAAGAATGTATGGCCAGGCTCGGACTGGGCCACAGAAGAGTAGGGGAAGCCCTCAGTGGGCCCGTGAGCATGGTAGACCTGAAGTTGTTTTTCAACTGCATATACATCCTCAGTAGAGTCAAAAAAGCAGAGGAAGAGATCCATAAAGCAAGAAGCAGAATATAGGAGACATGTACAGTCATTTACAGTAGCTGTAGGGTGGGCCCCGGTGGGCCCAGCAACAGCTCAACTAGTGGGCCCCTGGAGTCTATTTCACATGTGGGTCCGACACTGTGTAAGGCATATCCTATCCATATAGCATAAACGTCTGCGATGTGAAAACCCTTTTAACAACTCTACAATGTCCAATCGGAATCTTCTACAACCGAGTACCCCTATAATGCTGTAAATCTATATAGCGTGGATTACTCGTGTACCTGTATGGCAGAATCCTGTTGCATATGCTGATGTACTGTAGTAGTAATGTATTCAATATTACATTGGATTCAAGGTTAACCTACTATTCATCCTCAGTCACAGTTATCGAACATATGAACAAACATCACAGCCCCAGGGACAGCAGTAACAAACTCCGCTCTGCTACGTTCTAGGTTGTAAGTTGAAAACCCTTTAGTGCACAATGGGCTGCTGAAGTAGTGAATGGATGGCTCTGTATGTGTGATACACAATAGGTGGGGATCTGCTCTCTAGAAGTAGTGACAGGAAATACCTTGCAGTTCCTCACTGTACACGTATTTCCATGTCTGAGCTCTGCGCACACCAGCAGCCGGATCAAAGTGTTACTTCTGACCTGACCTACCTACCATGGCAGTTAGAATTCCATCATCTTCCAGAGGAGAACCAGCAGGGGTGGATTTAATGAACTGCCCTGTAGCTTCCTCGAAGAGGACACTTGAGTGTGTATGTAATCACAGCCGGGAACGCATTAATCTGTGGGGTGGTGTATGAAGAAGCTCATTATAATCCTGTGCAGCCAAAACACACAGCTTTCTGTTCTAGGAAGAGTTAAATCTGAAGCAAAGATCGCCTGCAGCAGTGTCTTTCATGCTCAAGAAAGTTTTCAGCTCTAATATAAAGAGTTTTCCTGTTTTAATTGTAATTCTGCAAAAAAATATTTTCACGGAATGTTTGCGTTTTCTCCAAGGCTTGAAGGGAATGTGTCATCAAAAAATGACTTATTGTTTAACTCACATTTTTATGTTAAACACATTTTTAGGAATTTGTGATTGTTTTTTTTTAATTTTCCATATCACATGCAGTATTTTTTAAATAATTCTTAAAGGGGTTTTGCCACAATATAATGTTGACGTGGGATCCTCCAAAATGGGTATTTAATCACTTCTCTAAATATATGTGATTACAAAAAAGGAAGCCTTTGAGAGCTACAGCTTTCTTTCCATGCCCTTAGTTACCTGACAGTTTACATTAGACACAACCAGGAGCTGATATGGCCGGGCTTGCACTGTCTGCACTTCTTGATGACAGGGAACATGAAGGAGCTAGCAAGGGACTGTGGAGAAATATCCTGTGATTTGTATAGAGAATCCACTGGTTCTAATGTAATTATTTGTGTAAACATTATAAAAGCTCCCTGGCACTGCTTGTCTCTGCTCAGACCTCCTCCCTCTCTCCCCCAGTGACTCAGAATGCTGAGTTAATTTTGTCTCCTGATCAAATAACAGGTAAGGAACTGACTTCTTGGCAAAACCCCTTTAAGTCCTGCAGTTTTCACTTTGGCCACTAGGCCTAATTATCGTCTGACACTTCCTGTTCTGTTTAGAGAGCTTTTCAGCAGTGTGCTCATTATCCGTAAAAGCAGGGTCAAACTGAAAGGAGACAACATTGTGTACAGATAACACAGAATCCACCAGTCACAAGAGGAGATGTCACAGCGCCCCCTCTCCCCTCCCTTCACAGTGAAAACTATCCTATAGACGTCTATGGGACAGAATCTGTCTGAAGAATCCTATGTGCATGAAGCTGCTGTAAAGTATCTCTCTCACTGCTGTTAAAGCAGTGCAAGCAATAATGTCTTCCCCACACACATATATATTAGCCGAATAGAGAAATCTACAATCAGGAAATAAAAACGACTGAGAGGAAAAGAATATGGATCAGGGGCTTGATTTAATAAGTAAAAAAAAAAATATTGGCGACATATTCCCTCTAAGGCGTCTTTGCCTATTTCTTTAATTTTTGATGGTCAAACTGTATCTTAAAGAAGACCTGTGACATCTCCTGACTTGTCCGTGTTAGTAAATCCTCATGTTCCCTGTGAAATAACAATTCTGGAGCATCTTCTCTTATAACTCTGGGCCAGATAGAGGCGTAACTTCAAGCTCCGGGGCCCCAATCCAAAATCTGACAGCCCCCAACTACCATGTATAATCCTGGTACACTCATATGTGGCAGAGGGTCTTTTGGGCCCTCTCAGACTTCTGGGCCCATTAGCGACTGCTACCTCTGCACCCCTCAGCTACGCCCCTGGGGCCAGATGTATTAAAACGGTCTTGGGCTAGACAGTGGTGCATCTCGTGAGGTTAGTGTCGAATTCGTTAATATGTATGAAAGTATTGCACGGCATTTCATAAATATGGCTCATCGTAAGTACCATGGTCACAGAACCCCGCCAATTTGAAAATTATATGCATTAGTACGATATTTTTGCGACACATTCTGTTGAGCAACATTCATAAATGTGTCTAATCTTCTGAAAGTGGCACGACGCGCCCCCTAAAAATTGGCACAGTCAACAGTGTCAAGGATGTTGAACGGTGGCACAAATCTTTTATACATATGTCGGACATGACCAATGACCTTATTTTTGTCAGACTGTTTAATATATTTGGTCCTCTGTGTTGTGCTGTTCCTACTAGAAATGTGTCCCCTTGACATTGACTTTGTCAGCACTGATTGGACAGTTTGTGCAGGGACGCATCCCTACAAAGCACAGGTGTCAAATTGCGGCCCTCCAGCTGTTGGGAAACTACAACTCCCATCATGCATTTGTATAATTT
Organism: Phyllomedusa bahiana; assembly: GCA_025379985.1. Lineage (NCBI taxonomy): Eukaryota > Metazoa > Chordata > Amphibia > Anura > Hylidae > Phyllomedusa > Phyllomedusa bahiana. The sequence goes on along the minus strand of JAODAL010003892.1, from coordinate 81,864 downwards.
ATAACCGTGGGCATCATGGGAGTTGTAGTTTCCCAACAACTGGACGGCCGCAGTTTGACACCCCTGCTATAAAAACTGAAATGGTAACACCCGTCTGAAATGCTTTACTGAATCAGTCAGCTGGGTGTTACCATTCCAATTTTCAAAGAAGTGTGTCCCTGCATACACAGATTGCATCTGCACTGATTGGAAAAAAGGGGGACCCAGAAGGAAAATCCAAGAAATGGAGTGAAGTTTGTGCTTAAATAAAATATAATAAAATCAAATATATGTGAACAGACTGATACTGGAAAAATTGTTCCTAAATATGTGTCTGTTTATTCTGCATGACAAATACAGGAGAAAACAAAGTGTTTCCCCGCCGCTGTACCATAGAAAATACTGTGAAACCACGCAAAAAAATTCTAAGTGGGTCAAAATATGAAAAAAAAACACCTACCAGCGCCATGTTTTGCTGTTTTTTTTTTTGTTTTGTTTTGTTTTTACAACATAAACTCTCTGGTATAAATGATGTGTTGACTTTATTCTGCAGGTTGATATGATTCCAAATACAATACCAAAATTGTAGGGTTTTCATTATGATATAGTAACGTAAAAAAAAAATTCAAACATTTTCTATTGTTGAAATTTGAACACTAGCGCCACTTTCTGACAAAAACTTTTTGTACTTCCATCTATAGACCTGAGTGAGGGTTAATTTTTTTGCAGCCTGAGGTATACTTTCTATCATTGGTACCATTTTGGGATAGATGCAACTTTTGTGATCTTTTTTTTTTGCCGTTTTCAATTTTTTTTTCTTCTATGATGTTTAGTGTATGGGATAAATGGATAAACTGTTATTTTAATAGACTGGACTTTTTCAGATGCAGCAATAGAAATTATGTGTAACTTTTATTTATTTATTTTCAATTTTTAAAAAATTGCAAAAAGGAGGTGGTTTGAGCTTTATATATATATATATATATATATATATATATATATATATATATATATAATTTATTTTTATTTTTTTTTATTTTTTTTCCGCTTACTTTAACATTGAGACCTCCTGGGGTGCCTGTATAGACAATGGAGCTGGGTTTACAAAGGTGGCAGTTTTACTACTTCCAGCCCCAGGCACGATGTAACATGGCGGCCATGGAAGCCTTCACAAGGCTTCCAGTCGCCATGTAAACTGATCAAGTTCCCCCAATCTCACTGCAGGGCACCCATCGGAGTGAGGAACATTAGGTGGCACGGTTTCTCATTCATTTAGACACCACAGCATGATTACTGTGGCATCTAAGGGGTTAAACAGCATGGAATGGAGCCGGCTCCATTCCGTGCAGTTATTGGTGGGTGTCAGCTGCAATTAGCAGCCGGCAGACAACACCTGTGTAACAGGATCGCAGCACGATCGTGCTACAAAGCCTCTTAGCGACACTGGGACGTGAGTTTATGTCCAGTGTCGTTAAGGAGTTAATATGAGGGACAGATAGTAAGAAAAAAAGAAAAACTAAAACACATTTTTTTAACAATAAAAGTAGCACTAACATTAGTTTTGTAACTATGTCACTTTTCTATCATGGACATTTATATATAAGTAATATAAAGTTTTGGAGGCGGCAGCAGGGCTGAAGGTTGCAGTTTCAGTTGTAAGTATTTTATTTAGATTTTATTTTGTGTGTGTTCTCTGTTACTTTGTTTTACATATTGTGCCCCCATGAGGTCAGAAAAAAGACCTTTTAGGGGGCTTTTTTATGTCATGTGAACTCCTGGAGCAGGAAGCTGACACAGACCTGTCTATTAATACAGCGATTGAGAAGCCAGGGATGGAAATAAACCATCCCTGTCTTCATACTCTGATAGCAGGCTCTTTACCCGCACATCAGTACAATTAGTGTACAGCTGCGCTCTCTGCACAAACGATATAGGAACATTTGTGAAGAGATAAACTGCTACCGCCCGGATGTTTATAGTCTATGGGCGGGATGGTGTGAGAATTTAAAAAGGTGTGCTTTCTCATGAAACAGCGCCACTCTTGTCCGTAGGCTGTGTGTGGTATAACAGACTAGTCCCATTCATAATAGAGGCTATATTTTATTGTGTGTTAAATAGGTCTCTACATAGGATATACACTGTTCAAGCCATCAGTGACTGGCAAAGTTTATGACGGATGAGGCACTCCTATTTTTATGTTCCAGTTTTATCATTCCAGCCGTATGAAAATCCTTTCACATTTTGACAGACCTGGGAACGAAAACGAAACATTTTGTTTTAAGTCCTCCATTATGGAAATAATTTCTGGAATCCATCTCGTAAAGCTTTCATGCTTGAGGTTATTGATTTGATTTAAAGTCACCCAGAAAGCGGCGCACCTGTCACTTTTAATTGTCTTTTACTTTTATTCCGTCAAACAATTATAATGGATACAAAAAGTCTGGTAATTTAATTTTCAATGGTCTTGCCAGAACAGCAATTCATTTTTGTTAAGATCAACCCTTACATTCTTCTCTGCAAAGCAGTTTGTCCTTGTGCCTGCTCCGTAAAATTCCATCATATGTCTGTCACACTCTGAGAACATCTTGATCTCCTTGAGGGAAGGTGGCAGCACATTGTGAATGGGACTGTAGAAGGGAGTGGATCCTGGGAGAGGCATCGTAATGCTTGGGGGCAGCCTGTTCATCATAACATTGTTTCGCCCTAGTCTTGGAAACACGTCTTTAACCAGTCCTATGTGTTACCTCCATGTGGAAACCATGTGTCATTCGTCCAGCTAAGATATATAGCCCTGTACAGGAGAAGGATTTGATATGCTTATTTTGCAGCCTTTAAATCAATTTGAAGGCCCATCACTACAGATGTTGCCTCTTAATACAATGCGACTGGCTGAAATGTAATAAGAACCCATACTTGTATACAATATTAAGACTGAGGGAAACATATGGCATGACAAAAGAATGTCGAGGAAGGAGCCATAAGTCATAAAGCCCTTAGGCCTGTGCTCTTACCTTATATAGTCTACATGTGAGGTAGGCGCAGTATAGTGGACATCCCTACATAGGGACTCCCCATCATTGTATGACATTGAGGACATGTGTATTTCATTATAGATGTGATTCTACGTACCGTTCGTCACTTGTTGAGTGCAATGGATTGTATTACTTGATGACATGTGTCTTCCAGTGATTTATACTTGCCTCTCTAGTCTATATCACAGGTTGTGAAGCTGTATATGGTATCATAGCAGCTGAAGACTCTTGTTACAGCTCCACTTTTGAGGTACTCATTAAAGAGGTTTTCTCACTACAGTGATTATTTTTTAATATGTAGGGACAGATAATTAAAGACCTTTTCTAAATACTCTACTTTGTTGATTTTTCTTTGTTCAGGAGATAAAGAAGATTTTATCTCCTCATAGGGCATGTCCCCACAGCAAGGGTTTGTGGCTGGCAAAACCGCAAACCGTCTGAAAAACTGGCCGCAAACGAGCACAACGGGCTACTATGGAAAACCCGTGCAGCAGTCCCCTCTGCACAGGTTTTCCGTCCGGTGGTTTTTCCGCCCGAAGGCCACCCGAAAAACATTCAACATGCACATTCTTCCGTCCGGTTTTCGGACGGAATATGTGCATGTCAATGTGAAGGGGGAGGGCTTTTCTCCGCTCATCGGATAAACTGACCGGTATTTGTCCATTGCCGTGTAAACGGCCCTTAGGGCACACACGTTTCTCTGATTCCCAACTATCTGTCTCCCTCACCTCTCCCTGCCATCAGTCATTAACTCCGACCATGCTGAGTCACCTCCTGCAGAGTCTTATCTCTGGTAACGGACTTTGAAAGCCTTTAATTTAGTAAACACCTGTTAGAGCTCTGCAGCCGGAGTAATAATATACTTTATAAATATTTCACTCATTGTCATTGTAACAGGAACAGCTAGAAATAGCAAAGCTGATGTGTCAATCCTGAACAGGATGTGTGATTCTAAAGTTTGCTCTGAAACTGCATTGTGGGAAAACCCCTTTAAGAAAATTGCAGACACACTTGACTAGCAACTACTAACATGATGGTGCTATTAGCTGTATTCAGATATAATAATAGCTGTCTTATGACAGTCTTTATACATAAGCAAACTGTAGTCCATGTCAGAAGTTGTCCAATCCTTTTTTTTTATTTTTTTACATGGAAGATGAAATGTTCATAGTAAGAAGCACCACATAGGTGTGTGGAGACTTAAAGGGGTTTTGCCAAAAAGTAAATTGACGTGGGAAGCTTGTAAATTAATAAATATTTTCACCATAAATTCTGTACCATTTTTTGTTTTAGCTGCTACCTCCTCAGTCCTGGCCACACATGCTCAGACATCACCTCTCCTCTCGGGCAGCTACTGTCAGTCCCTTCCCTGTTTAGTAATCTCACACACTCACTGCTGAGCGAGTATTCACCCCAGGTGCTGTCATTCTACTCCTGTCCTCTGTACTCCTAAGCAATTAGTCAAACAGTACAAATAAATAAAAAGAAAAAAGAAACCTCAATCAGGTATGTGCATTGAGACAAAAGAAAAATCATCTTGTTTGGCTTATGCAGGGATTTGAACCTAGCCCCCCTTTGCTGAAAGGCAGAAGTGCTAACCACTTGGCTGCATTGTAGCTACTCACAGCTCTTTACATAAACAGACCTTTATTTCACTACAGTGAGCACACAGTGGGGAAAGGCATGGTGATGTCAAGCCTGCTGGGTCACGTGATATACAGTTCAAACAAATCATACATGCCCCCTTTTGATCACACTGAAAGCTGAAGCAGGACAAACCAAGCATAAAATGCCTTTGTGGTAAAACTCCTTTTAAAGCCAAAAATGCTCCACTAAAATTTAAACATGACTAGGAGTTTAAAGCAGAGCAGCTGTTTCAGGGTGTTTGCCCCCTGTTCAGTACAAAGCAGGTTTCTAGCTGACCTGGGTGAGGGCTTTAGACATTGCTTAAAATTATTTTTTTCTTACTTATTAGAGCTTATATGAAAATACAAGGTGTAATCTGTTTTTCTCACTTATTTTTCACATGTTCAGTTTTCCTATAATATAGCAACCCATAACATTGACACCATTACAGTGGCAGACACAGTTCTCCCCTAAGATTAAGAGCCAAGGCAATACCATAAGGCTTCGTTCACACGGCTTATTTCGGAACGGATTTGCCACCGTATTTACGATCGTAAATCCGTTCCGAAATCAGTCTGAAATAAGTTGCAGGCCATTTAATTTTGGGTTTTAAATTTGGGAAATACGTGCCCGTCTTTCAGATGACTGTATTTCCTTTGCCGTATTGCCGCCGCGGATTTGCGGCCCGCAAAACGGCCGGAAAAACAATGTGCATGTCAATTATTGGGCCGGATTTCGCGATGGATTTACCCCATATAATGAATGGGGATTGTAAATCCGTCCAGAAATACGTGCCACACTAAGTGACACTTATTTACAACTGATTTCGGAGAGGATTTACGATCGGCAATCCAACGTAAATACGTTCTGAAATAAGCCGTGTGAACGAGCCCTAACAATGACACCCACAGTTACCCTAACATTATGAGCCGCAAGACCCTCAATAAGTCCATGTTCTAGGACATGGACATCCATAATAATATCACCACAAAGTACTCATAGTGTGCAAGTCACTTTGACCTATAAAAGAACCAACTATAGTGCCCCAATAAAAGTTTCAGTTAGGCTATGTTCACACGGCTTAATTGCGGACGTAATTAGGGCCCGCAATTACGCCGTGTGGCGGGGGGCGGGGCGGGTGGGGGGGTGGGGCGGGGGGGCCGGCACTTCGCCGGCCCATAGACAATCACTGCCAGCGGCGCGTAGACGCCGCTAAAAGTGACATGTCCAATATCTTCCCCACCCGGCGGATTCCCCCCGCCCAGCGGGAAGAGGAGACGTAATCCAAGTTCTTCATGAGAAACTTGGGAATTACCGTAATGAATGGGCCGTTTTCAGCCCATAATTGGCGCACTTCGGCGCGTAATTATGGACCGAAATACGGCCCATTTTAAGCCGTGTGAACATGGCCTTAGTGTCTTCATAAGTGTTAGGGACCATTCACACAGTGTTTGTTTTATACCACACCTTTGATATCATGTCGGGGTACCATGAAAAAAGGTTTCCCGACAGATACTGCCCCACAGCCGACATGGCCCCATAAAGATCAATAGACCAAATGCAGTCCTATCCTATATTGACTAAGTTTGCTCTATATTCTGGCAGTGTATTCTGGCGTAACTTGAAGCTCCAGGGACTCGATGCAAAAAGTGAAATTGGGCCCCACCCCCACCCTGGTATTATGTGTTATTTATAATAATGGTGTCTTCCTGTTTGGCAGGAGGGCTTTTGGGCCCCCTCAGACTGCAGGTCCCGGTAGCGACTGCTACCTCTACATCCCCTATAGCTATGCCACTGCTACTGGGATTTTGTGTCTCACAAAGAAAGAGTATACCGGCAGAAAATAGAGCAAACATAGTCAAAGTAGGGCTACATTTTCTCTATTGATCTCTATGGGGTTGTGGCGGCTACATTGCGGTATCTGTTAAATGATCTTTTTTTACGGTACCCTGACAGATACCACAGGCATGGTGTAAAATGCTGTGATGAATAGTCACAGTGTTAATATTAAAGATCTGCCCACATCACCCCCATAACAGTGCCTATAGTATATCCACTCCCAGTGCCTTTATAGCCTCCTCAAGCTCCTCCTGAGCGTTTCTCATCCTCCACCAGGAGGTACATACATGTCGGTGCCCAGTCCATGGTTACCCACTAGTAACTGCTCATCCAGGCATCAGACACACAATGTTCTGTTGGCCATGTAAAGTAGTTATATCACATGCTGTCCTTATTTTTTGAAGGAACGGGTTACATTCCATAATCCTGCACCACCTACAGCACCAAAAATGTGTGAAAGAGATGACGGCTAGTTTACTGTAACGGCTTGTTCTTTCAGAAGTCACAAATTTACCGCTATTGCTGTCCACCCTGACTTGTTTGATTTTAATGGGATGGCGCTGACATCATTATCACTTACTTGTTACACTGACATCATAAACACGGACGTGATCCTGACCCACAGAAGCGCAGTATGCCTCATGTATGTGTGATACAATAAAGCAACCAAACATTCGACTTCCTTCACATTGTTTTTTGCAGCGTTTTAGGATTTACTATGTTCATTATAAGGAATTTTTGTGAACCATTTGGTTTTATTTATGCACGTGCAATTTAGATTTTTGTGCTTCCATTCTTATGCAATTTTAGCAAATTAAAAAACAAATATACATAACTTTAGCACACTGTGGAGAAGAAAAAAACTTAAGACCAAAAGATGCACTAAAAGCAAAGAACAGTGCCACATACAAAAAAAAAATATCATTATTTGTAGTGCATTTTAACTTTTATGTTTGACTAACATCTGGCAGCAATGTGCTTATGGCTGCAGCTTCTTCCTGCTAGATTTACTTCTGGCCCCAAAAAAACTGCCTTACTTACAGCGTGCAGTGTTTTGAAAAAACACCACTGCGATTTTTAGGGGTTTTTTCAGGCACTTTGTGGCAGTTTTCCAAAAAATAGAAAAAGCAGCAGCACCACAAATATGAAAAATGACTTTAGTCACGCAAGTTAATACATAGAGCTGGATGTGCTGACTCAGATGATTAAAACCACTATTTTCAATATTTGTGGTGCTGCTGCTTTTTTCTATTTTTTTGAGGATTTTTTGAGGGATTTGGGGTCTAACTCCTGCAGCCTGCACACAGTTTTATTTTATTATACATACAAGGCTGTTCCTCTGCAAGATATATTCATCTATTGTGGCATTTTCCCACTTAGACCTCTGTTGTCTTTTTTTGTTCCTGCTTAACTAAGACACATTTGTTCTATATTGCAGTGCATTTTTAGTATTCTGGTTAAGAAAACCCATTTTCATTCACCAAATTTAAAAAATTTTTCTAACCCAAGTGGTGAATTTTTCAAGGTGCCCCCCTGCTCGGGAGGCCCTGCCCCTGCTTGTATTACACAGATAACTCATTGATTTGAAAGGACACTAGGAAATGCCTAATTTCTCCTGTGGTGGCACTGCAGGGAAATTGTAATTTCAGATTCTGGCTATCTTAAGGAGAGATCTTCCCTTCCTGAGCTACTTGATGCCTCCCACACACCCAGCCGTACGCTCTGCTCTGCACGAAGGAGAAAAAAATCCCGAAACAGCGTTGTCCAGATGGAAAAAAGGCTTGGCTAAAATCCTTTTTGTTTTTCTCAAGGGCTCGGTGGGTAAAAACAAATTGGGGATTTTGTAATCCAACAGAGGGCCTGTGGTTTCTCACCCCCTTTTCCCATAATGCTTGTGATATGCAGATGCTAAGTGGGCGAAAAGGCAAAAATAATCTACAAGCGTAGAGAGATTTTCCCCTTTTCCTAAATTCTGGCTAGGAGCTTTGGCGATACTTGTGTTTAGCTTTTGTCAAAGCCCCTTTCCCTACAAGTCCAAAGGGAACCCCCCTTTAACCTTACAAATATTGTGGTTCGAAGAGGAGTGCTAAAATCATATAATTTGTCCTGGGAAAAAAATCAAAGAAAAAATCCCAATAAAGTCCATGTTTTGGTGGTGGAACCTCTATGTTTCGGGTGCTACTGATATGATGACACTATATTAGTGAGATTACTTACCTTTTAAATCCGGTTTTTTTTGTGTTATTCGCTTTGATCTCAAAACAAAGACCATTGAAAAAATGAAGTAACACTTTGTGCTGTGATACCCCTGTATTTATGCCGAAGAATAAACATGGAGAAGATTAATCCAAACCGGTGCAAAGCTAAAGTAAAACAGGTGCCCATAGGTCTCACAGCTCATTGACAGAGGCCACCTTCAAAATGAAGAAGCAGCCTGACTGGTTGCCATGGGCTGTTTCCTTTGTTGCAGTTTTGATAAATCTCCTTCACTGTATTTTTTAGGGGTGTCTGAGGCAAACCCCCGGGAAAGGGGGGGGTCCCCCCCCCTCCCTGAAAGTTGGTAAATTCCCCCCTTGGTAGGTTTGCCACCAACTGGAAACCCCCCGGCAGGGGGATTTTACTGCCAGGGGGGCCAGGCTGGTTTTTATTATACCGGCCCAAACAGACGGTAATTTTTAAAAACAGACCTTTCCTTGGGTTTTTTGGGGGGTTTTTTTCACACGTTTTTTTTGGACACTGTTGGGGCAGATTTTTCAGCGCCCAAAACGCATCCCAAACCTCGCCAAACAGCTTTTCAGTAAGTTTTTTATAAGTTTAAACAAATTTTAGACAAGTTTCCCCCATACAAAAAAAAAAAATATCCAGGACGAAAAACCCTGCGAAAAATCTCCAAAAAATGCATCGCCACAAAAACACTACAGGGTTGACTAGTCCACAGGGGAATAGGGAAAACCCCTGGTGGGCCCCTGAGCATGGTAGACCTAAAGTTGTTTTTTAACTCCATATATTCTCAGAAGAGGCAGAGTATAGGAGGCATAAACAGTCATTTACAGTATTGTAGGGTGAGACCCTAGAATAAACCCATAAAAACTCAACTGGTGGACACTTAGGTCAACTCCATCTGTGGGCCCTACATTCCAGTCAGACATTGTACACTAGTGCAGCAATATGCTGAAAAGGGCCCCCAAAATTTCACAATTTTGACAATTTTTGGGTCGGTTTTAGCCAAAGGGCTTATGGCAGCTCCCCTGACATCACCTGATGCATAGGGCCCACATTGTAGCGGGGCCTGAAGGGAACTGTTTGATGTGGTTACCAGTTTGGGTTAGGTTTAGGGATCCAACCCCAGTAAAAAGATGGGGGATACCACTCCTCATCAGCTTTCCTTAAAGCGTTCACAGTTTACTAGGGGTGTAGCTTTGTACAAAAGAGGGCGTGCCATGTGAAACAGGGTGTGGCCCACTCAAACCATCAAGGGGGCAAGATACAATTCAATATTTCCCTGAAGGCCACTTCCAAAAGTTGGTAAGTATGGTTGTAATAAATCCCCCTCATGAAATCTGGGATCCCTTACCCACTTATATTATGATCAAAATTTTAAAGGGAAAATGACCAAGCAACCAAATTTGTTTTTTCCCTTTTTGGGGTTGTATGGACAACCCCTTTCGTTTTTTGAGGTTTGCTCTAGCTTTGATACCTCTCCCCTTTCAGATAACTTCTATCTTGTTTCAGTAGTTGATATATTAGACAATTAGTTTATTTCAGCAAATGAATAGCAACCAGATGTAATGTGTTTTACAGATGGGACATTTGTAGAGGATCGCTGGGTGGGGCAGGGTCCATATTGCTCCCTTTGTATTAGTGCATAAAGCAGCTCCGAAATCGCGGGCGTATGAGTATAATGACATCAGAACAAAGCGCATTTTGTCCACATCTAATTTTATGCGGTGCACTTGTAACAAATTGATTTAAGTGCACTTTTGGAAAGAGAAAGGGCAGGACGGAATTGATTTTGTGGTCAATGAATTGACTTCCATGACGAGACTGAGGTTTGAGAGTTTTTTTTATGCTAACAAGCAAATATAATCTTATTCAGATGGGGATGATTGATGTTGCTTTACTCTAATGTACTACATGTACAGTATTATGCTGCCACACCGTTCCCATTTGCATTTGAAACGGAATATATGACCCTTTTATGATGATTGTCTGTATCGTAGGGTTAAAGAGTCGGATTATAGTTACAGATGCAGCAGAGTGAACGCTGTCATTTAACTCTATAGGGTTTCATTGACTGAATGCAGCAGGTTTACCAGCAGTCCTATGTAAAAACACGGGTAAGGTAGACTCACATTACGTTTGACCATAATGCAAAACACATATATTAAAGTGTAAACACTTAGCGTATCCCAATGGTGCCCTGTGTCTAGCAGACGTTTAATATCCATTTTTGTTTTTTTGTTTTTTCAAACTTGCTTCTCTATTGGCCGTCATCTGTTTTTTCCGCAATTTGATTGAGTAGGTTTGTTTTTATCCTTATGACGGATAGAACCATATACATGTACAGACGTGGGCACATACACCAATATACATCTTCCATTGGCATACACTTAATAATAAAAAAAGTATACTGTAACAATTCAAAAATTTGCAGCACCCTGCATCTTTCATCTGTAAAAGAAAATAAAGGACACCTAAGGTAAGGTCATGAAACAAATACCAAAGACATATACTAAGGCAACGCGTCCAGCCATAGAAGTCAATGTATATAATTAAAACACACAATTGGGTACATGTTTTTGTTGTAAAAAAAAAAAAAAAAGTGTATGTCAGACTAATGGATGTGAACGGAGCCTGACACCTTTATAATATGACAAGGACTTATGGGAAGGGAGCTGAGAAGCTCAAGCGCCCTCTATTAGATTTAACAAATCCTCAATTTGCTTTTTTGACCCACCGAGTCTTCATAAAGCAGAATGAATATTAGCCAAGCCGGTAGCACCCATCTGCATAGATAAGTCATTGTGCCAGGTGGCAAACACATATCAACATCACAAGTGGACCCAGTGTCAGAAAGGTGCTCCTGAGGCCCATCAATAAAGTAGATGCTTGAGACCCACCAGTGGAGTTGATACTTGGAGCCCACCCTACATTTTCTGTACGCGACTACACATACCACTTGTGCTCTTCCTCTTGCTTTTGTAATCTTTCTCTGCTTTTCTCCCTAAAAAGCAGTCCCACACCTTTAATGCCCAGGAGCCCACAATACCTAGATGCCCACCATAGCCAGGGCCCTACCGGGGCTTTTCCTTAGGTGTGTTGGGTCCGTGTGAACATACACTTTTAGATATGTGTTTGGATCTATATGTCGGACCTCAACTGGACTCAGACACATATCTAATAAATAGTGTGATTTACGTTGCTTTTTATTAGACACACGCATCGGCGTTCACACGAGTGATCGCCGGCAGTGTTCGGGAAAATACTTTGGGAAAGTATTTTAAATACAAAATACTTATGACTGAAGTATTTAAATACAAATACTAAATACTACTTCAAAAGTATTTTCCAAATACTAAAATACTTCAAAAATGTAAACAAAAAAATTAAAAAAAACAAAAAAAGGATCAGAGGTCCTTTACCCACGGGATTAGCATCTACCCTGCAGATAAGTAAAAGGGGGCCGGGATTAATTGTGCCCCGACAAAAAACCCTTTTAAAATAGTTTTGTCACATTGGGGAAAAATTTTTTTTCCAGTAAAGGAACAAAACTTTCCCCCTTCCCATTTAACCCCCTTCCCCTATTAAATTTGTGGGGAAAAAGGGGGGGGAGAAAAATTAATTTAGTTTATTACTCCATTTTCTTACATTTAAAAAGGGGCATTTTTACCCAAAAAGGGCCCATTTCCCAAAACCCCAAATATTAAAAAACCCCTTTTTTTTGTTCCTAAAAATTTGGTTTATTTTTTAAAAATTGTGGAAACAGGGGTATAATAATTCAATTTAAGGGGGGAAATCCCCCCAAATTATTACCCTTTTCCAATTGTCCCCTTCCCCATAACTACTTCTTTTTTTTGGCACACAGGGGTAATTGGGGGGGGACATGATGGGTTAACTGCTATTACTATAGGCCATGAGTTACTAAGCTTAAATGCACAGACCAAACCCTTTTTTATTTTCAATGGGGGAATTCCCCCCCCCCCCCCCCCCCCCCCCCGGCTTATACCGAACAATACGTTTTCCCCTTTTTTTGTGGTAAAATTGGGGCTTTGGCTTTTTACCCGGTCGGCTTATACTCGAGTTATACGGAAATTTTTACAAATGGTTTCCCCACGATCGGGAGATTAAAAAAAAATCCCCTTTCACTACAAGGGGACTTGCGTTGCTGAATCACTGGAATTTCCCCTCCTCCGTCGCCCCCTGCACGAGATACAGAAAGAGAGTAAATACCGCCTGTTGTTTTTTTTAAAAGTGCGGTGGGGCGGGTATTTAAATTAAAATTTTTTTTTGAATTAAGAAAGTAATTAAAATATTTAAAAATACTTTCCCAAAAAAGTTTTTTAATTACAAATACAAAAACTAAATAAAAAAAGTATTTTGATTAAAAAATACAAATACCTGAAGTTTTTTAAATACTATTTTAATTACTTGTTTTTTAAATCTCCGAACACTGATCGCCGGTGTTTTTCTCCGTGTCTTTCAAATTGACATTTCGGTTCTTGGTCCGAAAGACCAGCAGGACCCCTATTTAAACTATGGGTGGATTCTCCCAACCCAACACGAAATTAAAAAACGCACGTGTTTGGAAAATATTGGATCTGTTTTAGATCCGACTGCTGCAGTGTTTTTTGGATCCGATTTTTGGATCCAACACGGATCCAAAATCGGATCTAAAACACTGTGTGAACAAACCTTATTCCCCTGTGGGCCAGTTGAAGCCTGAGTGGACCACTTTATCCATGCTTCAAACTTTTTTTTTTCCCCACCAGGTTGCTTAAAATGGAACAAAACCAAATGACTTTTCCCCTTTTCCCCAGAAAAAACTACTATCCCGATCAACATGTATGAAAAAGCCAGTAAATTTTTGTAAATTTTAAAACAAAAAATTAAAAAAAAAATGTAAAAATGTACCTGTCGACCCGTTTTTAGTCGATTGCAGAGCCCCTTCCCGCCAATCCATTATGATGTACAGAGCTGTGTGTTATCTTGTTTGCTGTGTTGGGGGTTTATCTGTGTTTGAAGCTCTGTTGCGTTCGCCCAAATCCTTTATAGAAAAACCTACACATGATTGGAGCCTATTTTATTTTCCCCTGAGTGGGTGGTGCAAAGAAATGTATATATATCAGACAAAAATGTCTGACTATGAATGAAAAGGATGACCCAAACAAATCAGAGCAGTAATGTTTCATAGAGCCAGGGGTCCTCTTGATGTCTTCAGTGACAAAATCCGGTGATACCTTTTAGAGTATACTTGGTGGAAAGGTTTCAAGAGTAATAGGTGTCTTTATCAGATGTGAAGTTATGCAAGAAACTGAAGATCACTCTGTAGTGTGTATAAAAGGCTTTGAATTTTCAAAGGATCTTAAAAACTTTAAAAATCACAGTATGAAATGTAAGCAGAAAAGGGCAGTTTTTTTTTTATATCCGCTCAGGAGATAAACTGCAAACTTGTGAGGAGTGACGAGATGGACATTAGCTCTTGCTGTTATTTGTTTGCCTCCATAGACACACATCTGTTTGCCCCCAGTTCACACATAGGAAAACAGAAGCAGCATGACACGAGCCCCCTAAGCAAACTTTGACATTTTTGCATTAGCTTATATTGCTATTCCTTCCTCTCCGTCTGAGTCTTGAAATGTCCCATTTAAACCATAACCCGCAGATCTTCAGTTGAGTGGTCCTCTCTGGAGAAATTGGGATGGCACAGGGTTATGTTTGGGCAACATAGAGTTACCCAGTCTTTTTAGAAAAGTTTCCCCCGTGAAACCCCTGCCAATCATCCTGTGAATCTGCCTAGTACAAGGCATCCAATAAGGGGTTTAAGGTATATCAATTATACCAATATTCCAATAACTACAATCTACATTGTAACATGGCAGAAGATATGAAAGACGTGTTTTACATCATGAATGGTACCTGATTAAATCTATTCTGTAGCTGTTTCATTGTATTATCCAATGTTTCCTGTGTATTGGTAAAACATCTGGTTAGACGCTGTACATTGATATTTTAATCAGACTCTCCCATGCATGGAGGATGGGGCTGCGGAAATAGATATGTCTGTCTGTGATATCTGAGAATAGTATTGTTGATCCCTGTCACTGGATGGAATGAAAAGTGTTTTTGTAGGGTCAGTTTCAATTACCTGAGTGTAAAAAAAAAGTAAAAACAGTGGAGTTTAAAAGCAAGCTTCTACATCTATTACTATTATCTGGAACATAGAGATAATCTGTATTAAAGATTGGATGAATAATAGATAGATATACGTAAATGGATAGTTACTAGAATATAGATAGGTATAAAGGTGGATAGATGGGTATAAGATTAGATATTAGATGATAGACAAAAAATGATTATACAATATGGATGGATACATAGGGGCACATTTCAGAAAAGATGCACCTCCATGCCAGTTTTTGGTATTAAATAGTCATAAAAGCTCTGAATAAATAAACTTTTTCAAAAATCTGTGGGTGGGATACCTTGTAAACATATTTGTGCGCCTATTTTGGCGATAAAAAAAAAGGCTAGAAATCATTGCTAGCAATTTTGATGCGCCTACTTTAGGCGCATTCAAAAGTGTCAAATGTGCCTACTTTTGGTATATGACAGTTCGTTTATGTAGAGGATATGGGACCACATGTATGAAAACCCTCTCATTTTTCCAGAGCACTATATGAAATGAGAGGGGTGCTCTGATTGGTTGCTAAGGCAACAGTGAATTTTAACCCATCCGTTTTCATAATGTCCCATGGTGTCAAAAATTTTTTTTGGTGCAAAAAAACACCAAAAAATGTGCCCGCCCTAATGGGCCCTGTCGCCCTAAAGAATGGAGGGATGGTACTAATGATACTATAAGAACTTAAAGATGGATAAACTATATACATATGAACTATATATCTGGGTTGAGGTAAAGACTTAGACAGATATATTTTCCTGGATATTAGATGATGGATGGATATTAAATACATTGCTGTATAGGGCGCTAGACAGAGATGGCTAGATATGTAGTCAAACTTATTATTTCTTTGACAGGTCATAAACTACAATATTTGAAAAGTGTTCTCATAGCTCGGCTTTTTATCATGCCTTCTGTTGAGCTTCAGTCCGGCGTGGGTCTTGGTTTCTTTTCAGGGTGGTTTCACATCCATAATTTTTCCCGATTTTTTGAGGTGTTTTTTCTTATAGTGGATGCTGTTTTAGATGCCTGTATAGGTCAATAGATAGTTATGAAATGTACTGCAAACAGTGCATTTTTTCCCAATGTTTGTTGAGTTTTTTTGGGTCCCTGGATTTCTTTTCAAAATGCTGCATACACGAGGGCTTGTCATTTTTTTTCATTATTCATACATTCCTATAGAAATAAAAAAAAAGCCTGAAAAAAATGGCAAAAAAAAAAAAACCTGCAAACTCGATAAAAATGTTGGTTTACTCTCTTACCCGCATCCACACGACAGGTCGCATTATTCTTGTGCATTCATTGGTCTTTGATTATGTCTCGTGCCCATCTATTAGGTGGACATATATGAAAAGTGTATCCATAAATACCAACCCATTTCATGTACTAAGCTCCTTGACGTCTGTTATTTTGAGGTATTCTATGGGTGTGACAAGTGTAAATGTGTGACCGATTGATTATATTGGCAGTGAGTATAGCATTTTGCGGATGCTGGATTGCGAGGGCGCTGTATTATGTATTCCATGCCAAGTTAATGATGTATGATTGCATCATATACCTGAGCTTCTCATTCATTTCACCTTCTTTAGTAATCCTCCATTACCGCTAGCCGTGTGGTATTTTCCCGTTTAATTACCCCTCATTATTATAAATTACAGACATAGTTTTACACCCAACTTTGCTTTTTTATAGTTCTGCAAATCATATAGATGACGGCCGCTATGTTTGGCGCCACCCTCGACCTTGAGGAAATGACTTGATTTTCCCGTAAATGGGTGGGTGTGCCGTATTACTCTCGGCAGCCTATTTCAACAGACCCCTACTT
Source organism: Phyllomedusa bahiana (assembly GCA_025379985.1). Classification (NCBI taxonomy): domain Eukaryota; kingdom Metazoa; phylum Chordata; class Amphibia; order Anura; family Hylidae; genus Phyllomedusa; species Phyllomedusa bahiana. Next base: position 65,165 of record JAODAL010003892.1, on the reverse strand, counting down.
TCTGATAATAAGCCTGTTAGTGTCTCTTCCCAGTACTAGATCAGCAGTTTATCCTCCCGCTGCCCCCTTCCCAAAAGATACGGGGACACATTAGTCATTAAGCATTAGTCGGTGCTTTTGCCATAAGTGGATGATGCTGGAGATTTATGATGTCACTGTCAGACTTTTAGGAAGGTTAAACCATAGAAGGGGGAATAAAATTACCAGTAATTAAATTTGCAAGCAGGTTGCCATCCCCAGTGGATTTATTGCTCCTGTGGGGTGGATGGTATGTCCCTTGCGAGCACAACAGCAAACACAAAGAAGACTCATCCGGCCGTCTCGCTCTCTTGTCTTTTACATAATTAAGCTCCGGTTCTTTTGGAGAACGCTGAAGCAGCATTTAAAGGAAAGTCATAAACGGATCTATAAATAAAATGGCATTACCACAAGGACATTATTGTAATGACTTGGTGCAATAGCTTAGAATAATAGCCACTAGGCTTTATTATCTGACAGCTCTGCTGAGATGAGGCAGCGGGCATGATGTCTCTGTTATTCCAGTACAGTGGTGTGCAATGGATCGCTCAGCATATGGACGCCCGGCTATTGTACAATGCGGCGCACTCTACATCTTGTCTCCTATTATATGCAGTGTGGTCTAATGAACAGTATTAGGATATTCTAATAGTCCCTTTAATGACACTATTCCTTCCTTACAACTCTTTCAGATTTATACTCCTATCTATAGGCGGCAGTACTATCGTATTAAGAATGAATGGAGTAGAGACATTTTAATTCGTCCCTATACACAAGCAGCAGCATAACTAGAAGTCATAAGGCCTCATAGCAAAATGAGATCGGGCCCATCAGCTAATGACTGGGAGCTGAAATGGCAGCATAAATGGCAATATTTAAAGGCATAAATAATAGCGCCATATGCTATATTGGAGAACCCATATAGTGGTGCTATACTGCAGGAAAGCAGCAACTTATTTCGTGCAAAAAGGTACATTGTTCTTGCCCCTGAGTAGCCCCCTTAACTGGCCATTTCCTATAGGCACTACAGATATAGTTGCACCCAAAAGCAAAGCCAAGTGCATGGTCAGGTACCTCTGCGGCATACCTGACCATGCACTTGGGTGCAACTATATCCGTGGCACCCCTGTAGGCTCTCTGCTGCTGTATGGCACCTCCATGAGGCACTATATTGTGCTCAAGCACAATAGGGCACGTATCAATATACTGGCGTTCATGCTTTATACAACTTCCATTATGTTCCACATGTATGAAAACTGGTCTACAATTCACTTTGTTGCCTATAGCAACCAATTAGAGCTCTCCTTTCATTTCATGTAGTGCTCTGGAAGAATGAAAGAGGCTCTCTGATTGGTTGCTATGGGCCACAAGGTGAGTTTTAGACCTAGATGGTTTTATACATGTGGCCCTATGTGTTTTAGACAGTTTCTAGAGATTATGTGTCTCCTCTGACAAATGGGTGTGGCACATGTAAAAGAGCCATGGCTTGGATGAAAATGTTTAGCATGCAATAAAAAAAAATGCCAAAAGTTTGGCAGAATTAGTGGCATAAAGTAAACCAAGTAATAGAAGGTGTAAAGTTTACTGGGGTGTTTTCACTTTGTTGTTTAACAGAGCCTGCTCTTCATAGCCAGTTTCAGACTCGCACTTCCTGGTCAGTCATTGGGTGGGTCTATAGCAGTGAATGGCATATGAGCGGTGCTGTTCCTAGCTGAGGCTGGTGCGGTGAAATGAGTACAGAATGATTGTACATTGTAGTGCACAAGGCTACAAAGCTCTAAAGGGTTAAAGCTGGACAGTGCTGCTGATAAGACAGAACAGGGAGTGATGTCACCATCCCGGCCAAGGCTGCTAGTGCCTGTTAGGCTATGTTCACGCGGCTTATTGCTGGCGTAATTGTGGGGCAGATTTCACCCGCAATTAAGCTGGCTGCTGTGTAGCTGTGGTGTGGGGGGGGCGGCTGCTCGCCAGCCCCATAGACAACCATTATCCACGGCGCGTATCCCACGGGATAATGTGCATGTCACTGTCTCCCCGCTCGCCGTATTTCGCGAGTGGGGAGAAGAGACGGAATCCATAGTTCTCGATAAGAACTGTGGATTACTGTAATGACTGGGACAGATTTTCGCCGTATTTCGCGCAGTACGGCGCTGAATACGGGAGCAAATCCATCCCAAAATAAGCCTTGTGAACATGGCCTTAAAGGAAAGAGAGGTTATCGGTTACATAGGGAAGTTTGTGTATAAAAGCAGGAGGTAAGATCTGCCCTAGCTCTGAAAGAAAGCAAAACCAGAATAGCAATGTATTTGGTAGTAATCTTTTCTTATCTTTGCCTACATGTTTAATGCTAATAAATGAAATGGGAATACCCCTTTTAACTAGGCAGTCTAAACATGTGCCAGACTCTGGTCTAAGTTTACACTGTCTAAGGCAATACTGAAGTGTCAAAATGCTTCTAAAATGCTGTAATTCAATATATTTTTTTCCATTATTATAACAATTGTTTATACCAGGCATCCTCAAACTGCGGCCTTCCAGCTGTTGGGAAACTACAACTCCCATCATGCATTTATATAATCTATAACAGTGGGAATGATGGGAGTTGTAGTTTCCCAACAGCTGGAGGGCCGCAGTTTGAGGATGCCTGGTTTATACTATTTAGTATTTTCATATTGAGGCACAGTATTGGAGGAACAAAGATACAGTAAAACCCTATAGGAGTCTATGGACAGAGGTAACCATCCATAATTTGACTGTGCTTATGAACCGTTAGTTTGTCAAGAAAATCTGGACTATTGTCTGGATAGGACTATGCTGCAGAGAGCTGTGGTACCAGGTATAGCCACTACAAGGTGTACAGCGGTGTGTCCAGTATACAGCCACAGCGCTCACCCAAGCAGTCTGCTAATCAGTGAGGGTGCGGGGGTCATATTAAAGTCCTGGAAAACTGCTTTACCTTACTGTTAATGCAAATCTCAAGCATGACCCTGTGCAGCGCCTATCCCTGCCGGACCATCTCACCCACCATGTCTCCCCAATAATGACTCTGAGACATAGATTGGATGTACTGGCCACAGCAGCCATTTTATTAACATAACATTAATACACCAAACATTAGAAACGAATGAGTATAGCCCCTCTATACTCATTCGACCACTCATAACCACCTTTTTCTAAACAGACCTTCCTAGTTAACACTTGGGGCTGAGGTCCTTGGAGTTACCATAACCCCCGACCAAGCCTGGCGACCATTCTCCAAACAGTAGCTTACCCTCAGCCATCACACCAAGCCCAAGGGCACCAAAACCACCTCAGGTGGCTCACCACTGTTCCCCTGCTCCCAAGGACCATGCCCTGCGGAGCCCGAAACCTTCGCCATACCGGTCAATTCCAATTAGGAGCCAAGCCGAAACCTGACTCCCCCACCAATATTCACTGACTCCAAGGACCCCCATCTCGCCAGCCACTGCGACACCAGTAAACCGAACGTAACTACACACTGACCAGCACCTCAAACCTTCCCAAACCCAGCACCTCTTGCCACAACAAAAAAGAGGGAGGGAGGGACTCACTCGGTTTGTCTCTCTGCGCCGGATTGTTCCCGCGCGGCGCGGGGCGGTGGTTATATATCCCCCCCTCCCCCACCGCGCGTCAACCGGCGCACGTCACGCACCGCATGCTGTGCGCCGCGCGCCAACTTTCCCTTGCTTCTGCCAGGAGCCGGCGCGCCGGGTCATGTGGGGCCTACCTCCAGGGCTGCGCCCCACGTCTGGCCCCGCTCTTGACTGGCCTTGCTCTTTAGTAATCTAGTAATTGCTGATTTTATCTGAATTGCTGGCTGTGATTTCTTGCTTTCTTATATTAAGTGAACACAGTGCACTTCGATGTAGCAGAGGTGAGTTTGTGATATAACGGTTTCTTCTAAGCACTGTGTTAGGATAACTCGGGCGGATTAACTGTAGTCCTGTGTAAAACCAAAGCTACAAACACATTTTTCTTACAAAGCTCATTTACATACATTTATGATGGTTACAGATTTTACATTGACGCTTCATGATAACCCTCTAAATGATCAAGACAGTACAACTTAAAAAATCTAAAAATCATGGCAGTGCCCCCTGCTTTACTTATTTTTTCATGCCATTTTTAAAAATATTAAAAATTTTGGAGAGAAGATGAGAGTGGAAAAAGGTTTATAATGCAAAAATCTATCTTTTTTTCCTCTTTTCTATAATTTTAAATTCTATTTATCTATATTTTTTTACCATCTTTAGTATGTTTTTTTATCTATTTTTCTTTTAATCTATAATTTATTTATCCATCTTATAGCTATCGATCTCTTTCATTACTTGCTATTACCCAGTGGAAATACTTGCCATAAAAGCCAATATTTTTGTGAGTTGTATTTTATGACAGATACATGTTTGGGTTGTGCCAATATTGTTTTGTATAATACCTTCCATTGCTTAATTTTTTAAAAAATTGCAAAACAGCATTTTAGAAATAATTAACATATTCGGCGAATGATGCCCGGGGGATAGGACATCTAATTTTTTTTGTGTTTTCGATTAACATTTGCATTGTGTTACAGTTTGCTTGTATATTAATCAGTGCTATACTAATGTACATTACACTTTTTTTAAAGGGGCATATAAATCAAATTGACATTCAAACTGCTGAAGGTTATTATTCCTTTATTTAAAAATTGAGTCCCCCCAGACAGCCCAGTTTACGCTAAAAATTGGTTCAATATGATTTTTTGTAAAAAATTTTAAATAATCATAAATAGAAAAATGTTCAATATGTATGTGTATGGTTTAAAGAAGAAAAAGCTTGATTTTTTTTTTTTTAATTTTTAATAAAAATTTATGTAGTGTATTGTTGTGTGGGTATTTATTTTTAAATTTTTTTTATTTATTTTATTTTATACTTTTTTATTTTATTTATAAATATTTTTTTATATATGGGGGGTGCTTGCTTTTTTAGACAACCAATTTTAATTATTTATTATTCAATTTTTAAATTTAGTATTTTTTTTATACATTTTCAAACAAAAACACATATTATATATATATATATAATATTATATGTGGTGTATAATTTTATATTGTGTATATATGCTTGTAAAAAAATTATATATACAATTATATTTTTTAAAAATTTATAGGTATATAGTATTCCAATTTGTATGTGTTTATATGTTGTGTGTATTATAATATATGTATGTTTGTGTGTATATTTTTGTTGTGTGTGTGTGTGTATTAAAAATTTTTATATATGTTGTGTGGTTTTATATGTGTGTGTGTCATGTTATGAAAGTCAGTATTTTTTTATCATTTATTTTCTAGCTTGGTCTTAAAGATTGCATATGGTATTAATAAGTTAAGTTTAGAAAATAACTGTAAACCATAATGTTTTTGAATATTTTTTGGAAACCCAACCACTTTATTTACAGTTTCTACAAAATTTCTTATATGGTTTCCTAATAAATGATATTGGTACTAGTGTTTTTTCAAATATTTTTATGGAAACCATTATTTTAGAAAATAAATGAATAAAATTCTATTCTAGTAAATACATGTTATTAAACATGTAACTTTTGAATCTATATTTTAAACTTGGGCAGTTTGTTTCAATTGTTTTTATCTTTTTCTTTTCAGTGACCTCAGTGAAAATCAGATCCAAGCAATCCCCAGAAAAGCATTTCGTGGTGCGGTAGATATTAAAAATCTGTAAGTATTTTCCTGTGGAGCCGTATCATTTGGCCTTTATGATAGCTGTAATGCAGCACATACGTTAATACCACAAAATCTAATGTTTTATGGCGTTTAAACAATATTTTGACCTGTTTGAAAAATGTAAACCAGTAGAAGTCTTACACAGGAAATCATTCCTAGATGTAAGATTTGGAGCTTGCTATTCCTGGTCTTACTGTCCTGTTTTTCATAAGAATTTTTTAAGAGATACAATAAACATTTTAACAATTTTGAACATAAATTAAAGCTATTAATTTCCCTGCAGCTAAGTCAGCGGCTGTTTATTTGCATTGTATTACTGGGAGAAATTTATAGGGCCTTTTGTAAAACTTGGAGTATTTATTCTTTAGTCTTCTAATTTAGGAGGCATGATTTTTTTCTGGCTGTCAAATTAAAAATGAATATCATTATGTGCAAAATAAAGGAAGTTTTTGCACTAAACTGTGTATCAACAGGTTTTAAAAGTTTTGCCTTCCCAACATGACAATCTGGATATTTGGCGTCCCCTTTTAAATTACTATTACGCTGAAAACCCAAAGTCTAATACACATATAAAAACCATTGATGGTGTTTCCCCACTTGAAGAAAACAAAAAAACCTTACCCCTTTTAGGTTTAATTATGAACCAAAATTTTTTATATTTGCCAAATGCCCGAATAATTGGAGAGAATGTTTTTAAAAGGCTTTTTATTACTTTCACAAAATCAAAAATTTACTATGTACATTAGTATTTTGGGGGATTCCCCCTTAAACTGTTGACTTGGGGCAAACATTTTTGGATTTCCTTCCCCCAAGTTTTACATAGTTGGGGGGAAATTTTGGCCTATGCTTCTGATAGAACTTGATAACTGAGCCTGTTTGTAGGACGCCTTGCTCACACGCCTTTAGCTTCCCAAAATTTTCAATTTTGTTGAGATAGGGTAGTGTGATGGCCACTCCAAACATAAAATTTGGGAACCTTAATCCCCTTTAACCGTTTTCAGTACTAGGTCTTGTATTTGGAAGACCCATTTCCCCCAAAGGGAATCACTGGTGAGTCGAGATGTTGCTTCATTTGCACCTAATTTTCTTTCTATGAGCCATCTATTCTGTGAAGTGCACCCCTCCGCAGCAAAAAAACCCCCAAAAAAAATGCGCCCCCCCGGTTTTCATTTGGGAAGGGTTCTTAGGTTTCCAAGCTTCTCCCTTTTACCCCCAAACGTAACAAATATATATAGTTATGTATATAATTATTATTTTATATATATATATATATATAGATATATATATATATATATATATATATATATATATATATATATATATATATATATATATATATCATATACATATATATGACAAGGTTCACTGCTCACCTCTCTGATGAATATTTGCAGGTGCACAGTCTGCATACCCCGTGGCCTACAGGGCTTGTAGTGCCACTCAAACCGTAAATTCTTTGATTGCTGCCAGCACCAAGGAAATGGCAAGATTCCATAAAATCACATCTTTATTTTAATGGTATAAAATACAGTTACATCCAATGAACACACCATGATAACAACAGATGCGTTTCAGGCATTGTGCCCTTCATCAACGCACTTCACCAGTGAATTTATGGATTGATATATTTATGAATTGGATATATATATAGTGTGTATGTATATGGGGTATGTATGTGTATATGTATGTATATATATATATATAATATATTATATATATATATATATATATATATATATATATATATATATATATATATGTTGTATACATATATGCACACACACACACTTTCTTGGATGGATGTGTTTTCTATTAGTCACTGTTTTGGGATGGGGTATAGGATGATATACGTGGAGCTGTTTTTAAACTGAATATACATCCTCAGGAGAGGCAAAAAAGCCAAAGGCAGGGTATAGGAGATATGTTCAATCATCTACAATAGCTGTAGGGTGGGCCCCTAAAATAAACTCCACCCGTGGGCCCAGCAGGTGAACCCTTACATCAACTCCACCTGTGGCCCTTAGGCACCCTAGTCTGACACTGTTTACTAGTGTATTATAATTATACATTACTAATAATAATATAAGCCTATTACAGTATTCTATACTAGGTTGCACACTAAAGCATTATTATGTGCACAGTAGATGTGTATATACGGATTCCTATCCATCTTCATTTTACTCTTTGACAATAGAACAGTGTGTGAGAGATCCTGGCAGATCTTGGAGCTCTGTATCAAGGAGGGAGGATAATAGTGAAATATTGAGCCACGGCTCCTCTTTATCCAGCGTCTGACATGCTGCTCAGTCATCTCTGCTTCTGCCTCTGCTGCCTTATTATCTGATTCATAATGATTTAGTAAATGGTTTCTGATATTGATAATGATGATTTCTTACCGGTGATATTTATAAGCAGCCTGTATCATTTACTTCGGGGGTTTCTGCTCCCCCCTCCTTCACTGCTGCATGAAAAATGAATGAAATATTTGCAGTTTCGGCAGCCTGATATTTTTCAGCCATGTTTCAGTTCTCGGCTGTATCTGTGCACAGCTGTTGACTTGTGGTTTCAATGGTCTGAAGAAAGTAATGGCCAAGGAGTGACCGTTGCAGGTGGCTTAGACATGAGAGAGTCTGACCTGAGGCATACGTAGAAATGTCTCGAGGCAAATGTGGGAGGTCAGTGAGGATGTTCTCCTGGTATTACAGATGCACACACGTCCTGGGGTGACAAGTGACACAACTTGCTGGACCCATACAGTAAGAGCTTTAAAATGTCTAATGTTTAAAGGGAACCTGCTAGCATCAGGTAACAGTGCAGAATATGCTGAGCAGATTAATACATAGTTCAGTGGGGGGAAAACAGAGGCTGTAATTTGTTCATTTGAATTCCTGCTCATTTTGAGTTTGCGAGTCCAGTGGGTGGGCTTACACACTGATAGCTATTTCTGCATACACTTCTAAGTACACTTAGGACGTGTTCACACGGCATTTTGTGGCGCATACTGTGCTGTACGGCAATACGCCAGGTTTTTTAGACATATTCCCTGGCTAGAGCTTACTTCTAAAGAACAAACAGCCGTCTCCCATTGACTTTCACTTTACCCAGGGCGTAAACGGCAGAAAAAACATTGGATTTTTATAGCTCTCTATGAATTACCATAATTATGGAGCATATTTCGGGCATATTGCAGCACAATTACGTGCCGAAATATACCCCACAATTATGCCGTATGAACGTTCTCTAATACAGAGAAGGCTATGCATCACTGACCAAACTGCCCAATGAACGCCTTAGTCCAAAATGATCAAGAATTCACAAACCGATTACAATTCCATTGAAAGGTTTTGAGTCTCACTCATAGCTCTACATTAATCTGCTCAGCTCCTCCAGCTCTATACAATGCTGCCCGCAGCCAAGCTAGCATGTTCCATGTAATAAGGTCATCTCCTGACATGTCTGTTTTAGTAAATCTTTGTGTTCCCTGTGAAATAACAATTCTGGAGCCTCTTCTCTTATATCTCTGGGTTGTGCTGTTGCTCTGTTAATCCTCATAGCAGGGGCGTAGCTATAGGGGGTGCAGAGGTAGCAGTCGCTACCAGGCCCTGCAGTCTAAGGGGGCCCCAAAAGACCTTCTGCCACAGCATTGTCAATGGCACATGGTAACTGAGGAGCCCCATTTCACTATTTGCACAAGGGCCCAGAGGCTTCAAGTTACGCCTCTGCCTCCTGGAAATATATTTCTGAATCAGCCAGATGGGTGTTACCATTCCAGTTCTTAAAGGATGTGTCCCTATATAAACCGACTGTCAGCACCGATTGGACAATGTCACACTGTGCAGGGACACCCCCCTCCCCAACCGGTAACACCCAGCTGACAGATTGGTAATGAATTTCTAGTAAGAAAAAAAGGAGAACCACACAACATAGAGATCAAAGGAAATGTGCTCCAGCATTGCTGTTTTATTGAGAACACCAATATTTACTAAAACAGACAGGTCAGGCTATTTTAAAAATGCATCTGTACTCCAGCTCCATAGATGGGAATACAAAATAGTTATTATTTACGGTACCAAAACATAACGAAAACCAACCATGTTTGGTATTGCTGGTTTCATATCAATCTGTAGAATACAGATAACACATCATTTATACCGAAGATTGAACACCATAAAAACAAAACTTCCGCAAACATGGCGCAAGTATGGATTTTTTTTTTTCATATTTTGCCCCACTTACAATTTCTTTGCAGCTTCCCAGTATATTCTATGGTAATAAGAATAACACCATTAGAAAGTACATCTTGTCCCGCAAAATAAAAGCCCTCATATGTCTATGTAGATGGAAAAATAAAAAACGTATGGCTCTGGGAAGGCGAGGAGGAAAAAAACGAATGTGACGGAAAAAAATAGGGGTTAAATCCATGTGTCATAGGCAGAGCTTAGTGTTTCCATTCTTACTAGAGTGTTTGACAGTGTTACTCTAGTTAAAGTGTAGTTCTATTAAGTTATACTCAATAGTGCAAAGTTATTAAAGTGTTTGTTCCTGGAATCTATTGCACCAAATTGTGCTGAAATGTATCAACATTTTGGTGAATTTTACATCTCGTGATGCTGACTATGTACAAAGGAGCCAGGTCATAATACTGCTATGCTAAAAGACCCAAAGGTCCTGCTGGAGCATAGGGATGGAGCTAGTGCCGTACTACAGGGACCAGCCGACAATGCACTACTGACAATGTTCACTTCGGCTTGGCCCTGTAGTACAGCAATAGCTTAATTCCTAATGCTTGTCAATACAATGCAACACTTGGGGAAGGCCGGGGCCCCCTAGAGATTGCAGGCCCTGTAGATTTTTTTTATTTTACTGCACTAAAAGAGGCATTTTTAAAGATAGGTGCGCGCTACCTATCTGGGGCCTTGCCTGCCTATGTACCTAGCTGGCTTCTTCCCTATTTACCTAGCTGGAGCCTTACCTTTTATATGTGGGAACCCCATTCAAAAGTTTTCTTTGGTGCCCAACCATTTCTAGTTATGCCCCTGGTGTACATGCTATAAAGGCAGCCTATGGGGATGCTTTAGGGCCCTTTGAAAGGTGACATACCATTCCCTTTGCTATTTGGTAGTATGTACCTGTGCTGAACTCCATGCAACTACACTGTTAGCAAAGAAGTGGTTAGAAACTCCTAAAGTTTATTAGAAGAGGGAAACCAACACCAGGGCCTTCTTTCCTGGATGGACTCTGTAGCCAGACCTGCAAAACTTGGCAGTGGGTGGGGGCTAAAACCACCTGGGAACACCCTTGAACCACCTGGGAGTGGTCCGCACTGCCCTGGGTTTCTAGCAGCCCACAAACCAGACCACAAATGGTGCAAGGCATCTACAACCACTGCACCTATTGTGGTCATATTTGTGGACATCAAGAAACCCCTTAGTGGTCCGATAGTGGGCCCTTTTGTGCAGGCCTGATTTACCCTAATGGGTACCAACTTTGTCATTTTTCTTTGCAGCTCAGAATTTTGAATTCTGTTTTGTGACCAATAAGATGTGAAAACCTAGTGCCCTTCATGATTGATATAAAGAAATAGACACAGCAGAGCAGAGTTGGTCATTAAGCACTCATTACATGGGATTCTCCCATCTTGTAACTTGGGCATGATAGGAGACCTCAGACAATAGAGAGACGCACTTTCACATTTTTGCCCATTTGTGTCCATGAGAGCTCTGAATATTCCAAAACGTACTTGCTCACCTATATTCAGAACTCCCATAGAAATTGATGGGGTGAACTGCGTAAGTGCAGCTATTTCCCCGTTCTCTGAGGCCGTAGACACAGAAGATGGACAACCCCTTTAAGTGGAATCTAACTAGGTTCACTATGGTTTTCTTTGAAGTTGTAAGAATCTGAGTTTAGTGGTACTGTATCCAGACACAAAAAGGTACAATTAAATAAAGAAGTCAGCTCTCCTGCTTCTCTATACTTAGACTGGTCTTTTCAATACGAGGACTTGCTTGTATCTATGATGTAAGACCTGTACAGTGTTTGACACCTGACTCATCACAATAAGGTGCACTGTTGTAGGGACAGGCCCATGCTGAGAGTTGTAGTACTACAGTACATGGAAGGACATGGTTTGCAGTGTACTGCTACACAGCTTCCCCTCCTCTCTAGGATATCAGCAGTGTCTCCGTATATCAATGACCTCTCCCTAAGACATCTAAGTGACATCCTTCTCCATTCAGGGCATTGTGCTGTGTGTGAGCACACAGATCTCCTAGACTTACCCCACGCCTGATTGCTATAAAATGATGCGCCCCTCTGACCTCTAGTCGCCGGTGGCAGCTGCCATACTGCCGCTAATAGAATTTCTTTCACATTTCTCCCGACGTAAAATGTACGGAGCTGAAGAGGCATTTTTTCAGGTTAATTGAGCCAGTAAATTCTTAATGGCCCCTTTTCATTTAGTTAATGCAATGCACTTTAAGGCAATCAGATGAGAGTGAGACCGTAAAGTGCTTCAGTAATCAACCTACAGCATTGCCCATACAAGTCTCAGCGCCGGCACGCTCCTGAGCGCCCATAGTTATGTTTATTTCAGAAAAAGCAGTGTCATAAGTTGTGGCATTTACAGGTGAATGCCGGGGTATGGGGAGCAGCACAGGCTGCACGATGGACAGACTGGTATGCATTTTTGATACTTGCTCAAAACTACTAGGCCTGTACCTCCTACAGTGCTATTGTCCATCATCTGTCTTTGAGTCTTAAAATATGTCAACGAAATATGTCAACGGGTACACAGCACCTCATAACTATATAACTGTCTGCAGGGCTGCCATCAGTCATCTATTAACCGTTTCAGGGCCCCATACAGCCAAATGAAATGGGGCCCCCACCCATTACTAGTTCCTATTTTTTAACATTTAAGTTGGCCCCTTTCTGATTAGGGCCCCTGACAGGAGGAGTACTGCCTGTACTGCCCTATTGGCACCCCTGACTGTCTGGCCAATATAGATTATAGGAAGGCCTAATGACCACTAGGAGCTATATGCACACTATGGTATTATGGGTCTGTACTTCTCGTGCGGTCTTGCTGTACCTCCACAGGTCTCTGATTTTCTTTAGAAAAAAATGTGACCTATTCCTTTGAATGGCATATTACTTCCGTAGTGTCATGCTATAGTAAGATCCCCTATCCCCTATGGCACGTGGAGTGTCTGCGGACCCCTAGTACAAAATTGCAGAGGCTAAATTACTGATTTTATTGTTACCCAGCTTTCCCAGATACAATGGTGATTAATGTTCTTCCACAATATAGACATTTTTACAACCCTTAAATGACTGTTCCCTAATCTGCCTTTGTCCTTCCACTGAAGTCCATGTCCTTTCTCATTCTTTTCATTCCTAACTTGTTAATAGTTACTGAGACGCCACGTATCAGAAAATGGGCAATAAGACGAGCCTATCTGAGATCAGCCATGTTAAACGGTGCTAAGCGCTTCATACTCCAGTGCTATCTTGTAAAACCAAGAGAGATGATTGTCCTCAATGATTTCTCCTCTCCGGGATGATTTACTAGATGCTGTGTCAGCAATGATTTATCTATTGACAGCTAAGGATAATAAGATACGGGCATACACGCGGCTCGCCCTTTTTCAAATTAACCTACAGACTGCATTAGGCAAATTTGATGGCATAAAAGGATTTTGCCAATTTGTCTGGAAGCAATTTCTCTTTGGTGCTGTAGTAAGAGGAGCATTTCATGCCATGGAGCAATTTAAATGACTTTGATAGATAGTCCGGGAGGTGAAAGTATTGTACTGTACATCTATATTATCACTCCAATAAAAAGCCAATTCCCTTAATTGCTGGCCAGAATTAATCTGCAGAGCAAGAGAACTGCTGCCGCAGGAGGGAGAGTGTCCTCACTGCTCTTGTGTCATCTTAACTCTGTGCCTTGTAATTTACAATTATGTCCATTCAGTAGGTCTATCTAGCCATCTATTTATCTAACTATCCATCAAATATCTGTCACTCACCTTCATCTAGTGCATATCTATCTATTTATCTATCTGGCTAGCTATCTCTCTATCTGTCGATCACCATCATCTATTATATATCTACCTATTTATCTAACGATCATCTAGTGCATATCTATCTATCTATCTATCTATCTATCATCTTGTATAGTATCTGTAGATCTATCACCTTCATCTAGTGCATATCTATCTATACTGGTATATCTCTATCTATATCTGGCTATCTATCTCTATCTATATCTGGCTATCTATCTCTCTATCTCTATCACATACTAACTATATCATCTACTACTATCTACTACATGGCTATTCCTTATCGTCGATCATCCATATCTATCATATCTACCTATTTATCTAACGATCCATCAAATATCTTTCTATCTATCACCTTCATCTAGTGCATATCTATCTATCTCTATCTATATCTGGCTAGCTATCTCTCTATCTGGCTATCACCATCATCTATCACATATCTATCTAACGATCCATCAAATATCTATCTATCTCGTACAGTATCTATATATATCTATCACCTTCATCTAGTGCATATCTATCTATCTCTTGTACAGTATCTATAGATCTATCACCTTCATCTAGTGCATATCTATCTATCTACTATCTATCTCCTATCTATCTGCTAGCTATCTCTCTATCTGTCGATCACCATCATCTATCACATATCTATCTAACGATCCATCAAATATCTGTCTATCTATCACCTTCATCTAGTGCATATCTATCTATCTATATCTGTCTGGCTAGCTATCTCTCTATCTGGCTATCACCATCATCTATCACATATCTACCTATTTATCTAACGATTCATCAAATATCTATCTATCTATCTATCTATCTATCTATCTATCTATCACAGTACCTATAGATCTATCACCTTCATCTAGTGCATATCTATCTATTTTTCCATCCACCTCATATATCTGTTCATCCATCTACCTATTTATCTAGCTATTTATCCACCTCATATCTATGTACCTACTGTATTTATCCACTCTTCTTCTCCTCTCTATCTCTGTCTACTGATGACCGTCATCAATTACGTATCTACCTATTTATTTATCCATCCATCAAATATATATCTATCCGTCTCATATCTATATATTCGTCTCGTGCAGTATCTATATCCATCACCTTTATCTAGTGCATATCTCACTATTTTTCCATCCATCTCATATTATATCTGTTCATCCATCTACCTATTTATCTACCTATCAGTCTCATATCTATGTACCTATTTATCCACCCTCCTCACAACTATCCATCTCATATTTGTCTTCTATTTATCTCTATATTTATCTATTTCATGTGAGTTTGACAGACAGGTAATCCTTGCTAGACACAGTTGATCTTTCTCATATCTATATGTTTAATCTATTTCTAGATTGATCTGTTTTCCTGTTATATGTGTTACTGTATATCTGTATCCATCTAACAGCGATCATTTATTTATCTCTTTACATGTCAGTTTATCTAACACTGATGATTTCTCTCCATTATGTCTGTATCTGTCTATCGGTATTTCATAATGATCTAATTTCTCTCTATCTATCTATCTATCTATCTATCTATCTATCTATCTATCTATCTATCTATCTATCTATCTCATATCTATCTATCTCATATCTATCTATCTCATATCTATCTATCTCATATCTATCTATCTCATATCTATCTATCTCATATCTATCTATCTCATATCTATCTCATATCTATCTATCTCATATCTATCTATCTATCTATCTATCTATCTATCTATCTATCTATCTATCTATCTATCTATCTATCTCATATCTATCTATCTCATATCTATCTCCTATCTATCTATCTATCTATCTATCTATCTATCTATCTATCTCCTATCTATCTCATCTCTATCTATCTATCTATCTATCTCATATCTATCTCCTATCTATCTATCTATCTATCTATCTATCTATCTATCTATCTATCTATCTATCTATCTCATATCTATCTATCTCATATCTATCTCATATCTATCTATCTCATATCTATCTATCTATCTATCTATCTATCTATCTCATATCTATCTATCTATCTATCTATCTCATATCTATCTCATATCTATCTATCTCATATCTATCTATCTCATATCTATCTCATATCTATCTATCTCATATCTATCTCATATCTATCTATCTATCTCATATCTATCTATCTATCTATCTATCTCATATATATCTATCTCATATCTATGTATCTATCTATCTATCTATCTATCTATCTCATATCTATCTATCTATTTCATATCTCTCTCATATCTATCTATACTATACTAACTCATTATCATCATCTATCTATCTATCTATCTATCTATCTATCTACTCATATCTATCTATCTCATCTATCTATCTATCTATACTATCTATCTATCTATATCTATCATCTATCTATCCATCTATCTATCTATCTATCTATCTATCTATCTATCTATCTATCTATCTATCTATCTCATATCTATCTATCTGTCTCATATCTATCTATCTATCTATCTCATATCTATCTATCTATCTGTCTCATATCTATCTATCTCATATCTATCTATCTCATATCTATCTATCTCATATCTATCTCATATCTATCTATCTATCTCATATCTATCTCATATCTATCTATCTATCTCATATCTATCTATCTATCTCATATCTATCTATCTCATATATATATATCTATCTCATATCTACCTATTTCATATCTATCTATCTATCTATCTATCTAGCTCATATCTATCTATCTATCTATCTATCTCCTATCTATCTCATATTTATTTATCTATCTATCTATCTCATATCTATCTATCTATCTCATATCTATCTATATATCTCATATCTATCTCATATATATCTATCTCTCATAATCTACTGTCATCATACTCATATCTATCTATCTCATATCTATCATATCTCTATTTCTTCTATCTATCCTATTATATCTTCATCCATATCTATCTCATATTTATCTATCCATCTCATATCCACCTATTTCATATCTATCTCATATTTATCTATCTATCTATCTATCTATCTATCTATCTATCTATCTATCTATCTATCTCATATCTATCTATCTATCTATCTCATATCTATCTATCAATTTCATACCTTTCTGTCTATCTTATTCTTGGCAAATCTTAAGATCTTTCCATTAGTTTCCTGGAAACCGAGTCACAAATAGTTGGGGTATATGTGAACCCCATGAATGTATTGATGACAATGATTTTGTATAGTCTTGACCTGCTGGAACTCTGTGACTTGTACATTTGGGTTACAGTATATGCACCGTATGTCACAGGCCTGATTCTACATTTCTCTGCTGTCGATATGTGTTTGGGTAAGACCGCCAATGATTATTATTACAGCGGGTTGTTATTGATTGTGTCATATTCCAGATCATTCTATCGCTGGCCGTCTTATGAAATGGTTTCCTTTCTAAATGGATTGTTCGGGAAATCTGATTAATGCTGGCTGAGATGGAGATGACCTGGCTTAGCTGGTGCCAGAGCTGATGTTCCCCATTCTCTGATGCCAGTATAGTGCTGATCCAGCTAAGTTACTTAAAGAGAACCTGTCACATAGTTTTTGCCCCCCTGGCTGAGGACAGCACAAGTTAGTGCTGGGAACAGCAGGTCTGACACTGTGTCCCTTATTCTGTAAGATGCAGCAGTTTTAGAGTATTTGATGCTCAAATCTGCAGTTTTTAGCCAGAAAAGAGTCATGAAAAGTCAGTTTAATTCATGCCCCGCCCACCTGAGGATAGCCCCGCCAACCTCACAACCTATTAGGCTATGTTCACACTGCGTTAATGCATCGCGTACAGTATGCGCCGCAATCCGCCGGGTGTTTTGGGAGTCGTGCTGATCAGCGCGTACTCCCGAAGTACGGGGGAGCCACCAGCCCGCCGGCCCTATTGATGTGCATTACTTGCGGCACGTAATCGCCGCAAATAATTGACATGTCCCTTATCTCCCCGCGCGTACAGTACGATCGTATTGTACGTTCGGGGGGACGAGGCGTAATCCATAGTTCTCTATGAGGGCTATGGATTACCGTAATTGCAGTGCGCATCTCGCCACGTATTTGTGCTTAATACCCTTACTTTGAATAGGTAGAAGCATGTGAATAACTGTCAGGTGGGCGGGGATAGCCTTGGGTGGGTGGGGCTGACACCTACTGATGAATAAGCTGGACTCTTTTCCGGCTGCAGACTGCTAGATTTGAGCATTAAATACTGTAAAACTGCTGCATTTTACAGAATAAGGGACACAGCGCTGGAAACAGCAGGTTTGACACTAGCTTGTGCTGTCCTCAGCAAGGGGGGCAGAACCTATATGACCAGTTCCCTTTAAGACAGACTGGTTGCTATGGATCCACAGCCTAACAACTACAATTGTCTGGTTGCCAGGTAACGTCATCCTACTAACTAGCCCCCCTTATACTAGTCCGGTCATCAGCTTAAGGCTAAATCAGCATTGGCTGGAGGACATAGAATGGGCAAGGTAGTCAGAAACACTATGGGTGACATGTATGAATTCGAATGTGTATCTTTTTTTTTTACTTGGCGCTGACAATCCAGATTTTTGGCGCGTTACATAGAGCTTAGTGCGCCAAACTTCTCTCAAAGTTTGGTTCATTACACTCTATGCCCATACAAAGTTTGGCGCATAAGCTCTATGTAATGCGCCAAACTTTGTATGGGCATAGAGTGTAATGAGACGAACTTTGAGAGACAGATGAAGGCGCTTTGAAGTGGATTATTACATCTCGTATTCAGTGTATAATGCACCTGAATGTATGAAAGTGGTGTCTAAAGTACCCACGCCTCGCTTGCGTGTTTGGCCGCATAATAAAACATTGGCGCATTTGTAATGTACCAAACATGTATAAAGGCTATAGATAGGCTGGAAATAAAAGTCATTAGAATAGCATGTCAGTGAATAGAAACTATGGGACTGATCCTGCTTGGTGGACCACAGGTCCCAGCAAGACCTGTGGTGTGCTGGCTCTTGCCGTATGTAGAATAAAGGGTGAGAGCATCAAAAGTACATTTCACATTTAATGCAGTAAAAATTAAAAAAATCTGAACAACATCATCAGTGGGTTAGATTTGCTGTTAGGGCAAAAAATGTCCCTTATTTCTCAACTTATATCAGTACAATAATAAAAAGTAATTTCTAATAATTATCAAACTATATAAAATAAAATTATTTAAATGTAATAAAAAATGTTATCATATAAAACATAAAAATATATAATATCCCCAAAAATATAAAAATATCTCCTGTAAAATGTATTTAAAGTTCATAGAATCTAAAACTAATTTTACATTACATAACCGCTCCTGATGTGGTTCAGATTTTTTAAAATTTTTACTACATTAAATTGGAAATGTTCTTTTGCTGCTCTCACCCTTTATTCTACATACAGCAAAAGCCAGTACAGCACAGGTCTTGCTGGGACCTGTGGTCCACCAAGCAAGATTAGTCCCATAGTTTCTATTCACTGACATGCTATTCTAATGACATTTCTCTTATTTCTAGCCTTTATACATGTTTGGCGCATTGCTAATGCGCCAAAGTTTCGTTATGCACCAAACACACAGGCGAGGGGCGGGAACTTTAGTCTCCATTTATGAACACACAAAGAACACTTTCATACATTCAGGCGCATTATACACTGAATACGAGATGTAGTAATCCACTTCAAAGCGCCTTCATCCGTCTCTCAAAGATCGACGCATTACACTCTATGCCCATACAAAGTTTGGCACATTACATTTAGCTTACGGCGCAAAAGTTTGTTTGGGCATAGAGTGTAATGAGCCAAACTTTGAGAGAAGTTTGGCGCACTATGCTCTATGTAATGCGGCAAAAATCTGGAGTGTCGGCGGCAAGTTAAAAAAAAAAAATACGCATTCGAATTCATACATGTCGCCCTATATTTGTATCTGATTACTATAGATTGTAGTGAAAAAATACAGGTCTATACATTTATTTGGGGACACAGTATGACCCTCCCCCCACAAAAAACAATGTTCTGCGGTATTACTCTAAAAAGTCTGCTAAAAAGTATCTTGCTCATGTGATTCCAATAGTGCGAGGTTGTAATTAGGAAGAATTTGCAAGGAAACCACCATATAAATGTTTTATTAATTCTGTGTTAAATGCCAAACATATAAAAAAAAAATACCGTAACCGTTTTAATAAAAACACCACCTGCTGTGTCGGGGGTGGTCGTCTTCATTTTATATTCCACTTCCAGGATGTTCTGATGCTGCAGGTCTCCTGAGATCTTACAACATGAAACTATTAAACCGAACAGTTACAGTCACCAACTTGGATGGGAAACGTATTAAAGCCACAATTTGTTTCCTGCAGCATTTATAGCGTATGTTTTCATGTGCTAAACAGTAAAGGAGCCAGGGAGCATTATACACACATAGAGCAGCTGTGCATGATACATTCAGCGGAAAATGACAATATCTGTCATATGGGAACAGTGAGTGGGATTAGAAGGACTTAAAGGGGTTGTCTCATCTCAAAGTTTCATAGGATGCATGTATGAAATAACGCTGCTTTGCTCTGTCACTTCCTGGTCAAGCTGTCTGTAATTAGCATATGAGCTCTGTGTATTCAGACTTCTCTGTTTATTATGTTTATCAGTCTAGATTAAATAATTGACCTTCTCTGAGGTCCAGAGAAGCTTCTGAGCTAATGTAAACAGTAGATTAATTACTGTCTTTTGTCTGAAAGATTAGATTACACACAAACTCTTACTGCTGGCCTTGATCTGTGTGATGAAGTCACTCCCTGCTATCAGATAGAACAAACAGCAGGGGAAAAGGAGTACACAGGTCTGTTACTTGGGAAACCAGAAAGAACACAGAAGGTAATCAAATCATTTGTAGCTCCTTAACAAAAAAACAAAAAAAAGATGAACAAAGCAATATACTTGGAAAGCATCTTCATTTAGTGTTCCCTACATTTTGAAAGCTATTCTTTGTAGTGAGACAACCCCTTAAAGGGGCCATTCTACTATCAGCATCCTTAAAATTCGGATGTCAAACATTGTGTCTCCCAACTAGGGTAGTACAACTTGGGCCACCTTTATTCGCATGTGTAGTAAATGATATTTTGCCACCATAGAAAATGATGGCATATCATTAGGATATGCCATCATTATCTGATAGATCCAGGTCCTCTGGGACCCGAACCTATCTCGGGAGCGGACCCCCAGTGCAGACTGGAGACTCGGACGCTGTTGCACAAGAGACTCCATTCTGATATATGGGAGTTCCGAGCAGAGCCGAACAAAACACTTGAGTGTATTTGGAAATCCCATAGAATAGAATGGAGAGTGACCGGCGCTGCGAGTGGTGGACATGTTCTACACTCGTTGCAAAACCCCTTTAAAGGGAACCTAAATCAACTAGTTGGCTAAAAGAAGCCGATTCGCCAATTTTCCCAAACTAAACGAATTGAAAAATTCCTGGCTAGCCTGACTAAAACTTAACTTTTGAGGTGAACAATTTGAGTCCTCTATCAATATTTAGTTAATTAGGTGCCGCTGCAGCTCTCACTTCCTGCCTAGCTAGTAATTCTAGTGCCTACAGGACACTGGTGTTACGGCTGCCCCCCCCTCCCCCTATCAGGTCGCAGGCTCATCCGCACCCCTGCAGCGTCTCCTGGTCAGCACTTACCTTGCCGCACTCCTGTTCCCGGCCGAGTGCGCGCTCGCCCCTTAGTGCACTCGTGCGGTACTGCAGTCAAGTTTAAAGGGACAGCGCGCCGATGATTGGTTTTCATCGGGCGCTGACCTTATTTAAGTCCTGCCCCTTCCCACTGCCCTTGCCGAATCGATAGTGCCCTGTGCCTTGAGAGGAAGCGTTTCCGTGTATCTTGTTGTCTACTGTGTACCGTACCTTCTGCCTCCGTCCCTTGACCACAAATCATTGCCGCCTGTCCTGACCTTCTGCCTGTCCCCGACTACGAGCCTGCTTCATGATTCTGTACCACGCCACATCTCGGCCGCCACCACAAGCAAGTCATGTCAGGGGTAGCGACCTGGTAGCAATCCGCCGCAGCAAGTCCATCCCGCTTTGCGGCGGGCTCTGGTGAAAACCGGACCTACTTAGACTCCGCTCCCTGGCGTGGCTAATAACATCGCTTGTGGTGGTCCAGAGGATCCACTTCCACAGACAACTAGCTAGCTTGGCAATTGCACTGACTAGGCTAAAAGATAGTAGCGATGCTCCCCTGACACGTTTCACGTTAAAACAACATCTTCAGGGGCCAAGGAGCATTAGCTAGTCAGGAATTGAGAGTTGCAGCAGCACCTAATTTACTAAATATTCATGCAAAATTATTTAGATGACTTAAATTGTTGGCATTAAAAGTTAAGTTTTAGCCGGACGAGGCAGGAATTCTTCTGTTAGTTTAGCTTGGGGAAATAATTGGCAATCTGCTTTTTTTAGCGAACTAGTTGGTTTTGTTGAATTAGCAAACTAGCTAAATTTGGGTAGTTTCTGCAGTTTTTCTATTCTTGAAGGAAACCTGTCACATTGAACTTATCTGATTTGCAAGTAGCATGTAACAGAGCAGAAAGAGCTGAGCAGATTGATACATATAGTTCTGAGAGGAAAGGTTTAGTAGAACATATGTTTTTTCAATAAAATCCCTGCTTATCCTGGGTTAAGGCGCCCAGTGGGCGGTGTTATCAATGATCGATAGCTATCTCTATATGCACACTTATGCCAGAAAGGCTGTAAGTCACCAATGACATCGCCCACTGGACTCCTTAACTCAGAATAGGCAGGGATTTAAATGAATAAATTACAAGTTTTACTAAATTGTTTCCTATAAAATTAATCAATCTGTTCAGCTCCTCCTCCAGATCCAATTCAGTAGTCCATGCAATGATACATAGCTAGTAGCAATAGAGCTGACTGGTACAAATAACTGAGCAGCGTTTCGGAAGGTAAACTTCCTTTCTCAAGCGTCAGATTGAAACATGTCAGATGGTAGCGCTCCTATGTATTATTTATCCTGTACTGATCCAAAGTTGTTCTCTAGTCCAAAATTGCATGTACAACTCTTTAAGTTGCTATTGGAAACAGTCAGCAAGCTTGTTAGCCGACACACATCTAGGGCGCATCCCCACGGCAGTGGACAAATACCGGCCGGTTTGCCGGCCGATATTTGTCCGGTTTTGCGGCCGTCCCCACGGCCGCGGGGGGGACGGCTTTTCTCCGCGATGAGCGGGCAGCAAAACCGCCAGGTGGAAAACCCGTGCAGTGGGGACTGCTGCACGGGTTTCCCATAGAGCACAATTGTGCTCATTTTCGGCCGGTTTTTCAGGCGGTCTGAAAAACCGCAAACCGGCTGAAAAACCGTCCGAAAACCCGAGCCCTGGGGACATGGCCTTAATAGTTTAGCTCCCACAATGCGGTGAAGAGGTTAGTTTATATTTCTGGAAGGATAGGTAACAAGTGTCTGATTGGTGAGGGTACAACTGGTGGGACATTTACCAATACACCAAGGTGGTCCTGAGACCCCTTTTTGATGAAGCAACATCAATTGTACACTGCTGCTCTATTCCTAGTATAGAAGACTGATAGAGACTCGATTATCTTTGACAGTGCCACAGATTTGAATGGAGTGGTCCTCACGCTCTCTAATTTAATATGGGTTCCAGTGGTTGGACTCCCACCAATCAGGCATTTATCCTGTGGGGAGGTGATAAGTTGTCATTATGGGAAAACTCTTTAATATGACACTTACCAGCTCTGTGCAGACACTGATCCATAGGGATGATAGAAGCTTTAAGCTCAAATACCTGTAAAAAAGGCATGAAGGGCATATGGTTAATGACAAGTATACGGAGAATGGACTTTCATATGTTTCTAAGGATGCTACTAAACCTATTAATCCTCACATCAGGTACATATTTAACATAGCAAAAAAAAAAAGGAATGTACATACATATACTAACGCCACCTTATGGACGACAACAAATGAAAAATCTCGCTCCTTCTGCATCCACAGTCTCTGGGCCACATGTATGAAACCGTTTTGGTCTAAAACTCACTTTTTTCCCTATAGGTTTCTATGGGGAAAAAAATGAGTTTTAGACCAAAACCGTTTCATACATGTGGCCCTCTGTTTCTAAAAGGACCTGTGGCCATTCACGACTTATTTGTTTTAATAAATACCGATATTTCCCATGCAATAACAATTCTAAAGTGTCCTTTTTGTGTGGTATCCCTGTTATTCCTCCTAGAAATGCATTACTAATATGGGTGCTATAAATTGGAGTGTGTCTCTGCACAGTTTGACATTGTCCAATTGGTGCTATCAGATAAGTGTATGCAAAGACACACCCATAAAATGGATGGTAACACCCATCTGACTGATTCATTAATACATATCTAAGAGGAATAAGGCTATGTTCACATGGCTTAAAATTGGACATATTTCAGTCCGTAATTACGCGCCGGAGTGCGCAAATTACGGCTGGAATACGTCCAAGTCATTACGGTAATCCACAGTTCTCATAGAGAACTATGGATTACGTCTCCTCTTCCGGCTCGGCGAATCCGCCGGGCGGGGAGATAATGACCATGTGAATTACCAGCGGCGTATACGCGCTGCTGGTAATGCAAGTCTATGGGCCGGCAAGGTGCCGGCCCCCCGCCCCCGGCCAAACGGCGTAATTGCGGGGTGTAATTACGCCCTGCATTTAAGCTGTGTGAACCTAGCTTAACAGAGGAAATGCAGAAGTAAGTTGCTCAGGATTGTGATTTCAAAGGACGCACAAGTATTAACAAAAACCCGACATGTCAGGAGTTTACACGGATCACCTATAAGCTGTTTTTACTCACAAGATAGCTTCTGACCCAAGACTTGGTTGGGCAACCAATGTGTATCCACGAATCCAACCAGTTCACCTGTGATGAGGCAAACATACGATGTGAGTGTGCACGGAAACTCTCGCTGGCCTACTGCTGTAAAGCGGAACAAGAAAGGGGCTTAAAAAGTCCAAGTAAGAAATGGTGCTGGCTACTTGGACTGTTTAAGCACCTTTCTTGTTCTTGGTGGGGCAACAATTATATCCTCAATCTACCCACAAATATTTGGGCTTGGCTTACAGTCTAAAGACAAGTGGCTGCCAGATACTTGTTACAGTGCTGTATGTCAGCAAAAAAGATGGACCATGATGAAATTCAACCTTTCCAGTCCTCATTTCCCCAACATCTGCCAACAGTTTTGGTATTTCCTTACATTTATCAAATACATAGGAGGAAATTTTCTTGCAGCTGAATTGTTACCATCAGTGTTGAGCGAACAGTAAAAAGTTCTAGTTCGATTAGAACCTCAAACTTTTGTGAGTTCGGTTCGAAGCCCACTAAAGTCTATATTTTTATACCTAATTGTTATACCTGCACAGGTTAGGAGAAGCTGTAATTACCATCCATAACAGTAAACTGGATACGTGGAACAACTTAGTGAAGAAAATTTGGCTCTAAGAGTGACAGAAAAAAATTGAGAGGCTAAAATACTTCATTCCATTCAATTGCTAACTGAAAAGATGAGGAAAGCTTACAAGCAGGGGCGTAGCTATACGAGGTGCAGCAGTAGCTGCTGCTACGGGGCCCTGCATCCTAAGGGGGCACAAAAGCCCCTTTGACACATAGGAGATTTGGAGACGGTGTGTTATAAAATTACTGAACCCCCAAAAATGCAAAAACAGAACTTTCGGGCACTGAGTATGATTTAGCAAATTCAAGCACTCTGTATAATATATCCATGTATATGAGAATTAGGCGTTATGTGAGCCTGCAAATGTCACCAAATAACAACATCTGGGTGTGGGAAAGATGCAGCCAGCAATACCAAACTCCCTAACTATTGCTGTCTATGGAGAGGAAAATGCTAACTAACTAAGAGCAGTCTGTACAGTACAGAGAGTGAGCTGAAAATGGTTCACAAGGCAATACAGTGAAATATATATAACATGGTCATGTGATTTTATCAGCCAATGAGAGTCCTGCTCCTCAGTGATGACATGTTTGACACTTCTCTGTGCTCTGCACTGATTGGATGGCCGACAAAAGTGCAGAAATGAAACTGAAAATGGCGTCTTGAACGAACAGTAAAATGTTCGGTTTGGTTCGAGTTCTAAAAATTCGAGAAGTTCTACTAGAACTTAACTTTTCTAGAACAGTCCGATCAACACTAGTTACCATCATAGCAGATGCTGAACAGCAAACTGCTCTGCTACATAAGAAGGAGACGGTCTTTCTAGCGCCTGTAATCTTAACCTCATTTACAAAACATGATACAACTGCTTTTAATTGACATTAATTGACTATTCGTATCCATTTTGGCATGATTTTATCTGAATATTCTTCATCTGATCGATGACGTCTGCGGATAACCGTGACACATTGTACAGTATCTTTCTTTCTCAAGACTGGTGTTCTGTAAAGATGGATTATGAAAAAGATTAGAGAGACCTCACTCCACCCTGGAGAGCTCTATTCATATTGTGACCTTAAATGTACCCACTTTTTTTTATATCGGATATTGGACTAAAAATACTTCCCGACAGCTGGACTGAACTTGTCCCACACAAAGGAAACAGCACAGGGGCTTACAGCAAAGGAGCCATATTAAACGAGAATAGCATCTTCCCCTTTCTCGCCAAAGATAGTAAAATTAACATGCAGCTGGCTCCTCTGATAAATGGATTCGGTTAGGTCACTGAGGGGATGCATGTGACACTAAGTGATTTACAGTCCCTTTACCTTAATGAAATTGTTTCAGCGAGATGACGCTGAGAGCTTTTAATGGATGACTTTACTTGATGTAATGAAATTGCATTCCTTTGGCATTTAATATAAGGTGCAGTTATTATTTACTAGAGCTTTTCCAGAGCTACTGTTGCTATCCAGAGCAGCGGCAGCAGCAGCAGCAGGACTGTAGCATGGTGCATGGTGAAGACGTGGACACTGAAGGAGAATAGCTGCTGAATAGGGAGGCCTAGCTCCGTACATCTCATATCCTTCCCTGTCTCTTAAGTACATCCTCCTCATCTGTTCACAGGCAACTGGATTTTAACCAGATCAGCTGTATAGAAGATGGAGCATTCAGAGCCCTGCGCGACCTGGAGGTGCTGTAAGTACATCTTATCTTCTATCTTGGGATCAGTAGACAAAGCAGCCTGTATGTATGAACATTGTATGAATATGTACTATAGTAGTCATTCACAATCCGGTATCTTCACATTGCTATATTATTATCTATTGATAACCAACTTTTTTCTTTAATGTAACCTTGTCTGTCATTTCGTACATTGTACAGAAAATTATCTATAATCACACCGGTAATGCATTGATAATATACAGGGGAGTCATGTCCTAAAAGGGTCTTTTTTACGACACAGTGGTTTTTGGCTGCAAAATGAGATGCGACAATGCAGAAATGCATGGCCTCAAACTTGTAGGAAAAGAGAAATATTGGGTGCGGGTCCTAAATATAAGAAGTGGTGAGTTCATATACATGTCACAGTGTTGTCAGTCTAGCCACGCCTGATGGAACTGTCCGTAATTGGGAGGTGGACCGCCGCAATGGCGCACACTGCAGATGCCACAAATGCGCCATCTTGTATAATGCATCAATATGCACCAATACTATAAAAAGATATAATAATCTTTTTATAGTTTTTTAGATGAATATATGCACTGTATGAGTAACCGTTATAGCGATATTTATCACCTTATGCATTGGATGTGTCAACAGTGGGATATGTCATTTCATCACAGGTGCAAAAATAGATAGTTATAAAAAATGTCATGTCGTACAAACCAAGCCAAAGACATTTTAGGCAGGAGTTATGTCCATAGTTGGGACAGGCCCGCAACATGGGCCACATGTATGAACCTGTTTAGGTCTAAAACTCACTTTTTTGCCCATAAGTTACTGTGGACAAAAGAGTGAGTATTAGACCTAAACAGTTTCATACATGTGGCCCCATGTGTCGAAATTTGACATTGTTTTTATATATGGCCCCGAAACTTCTAGAATTAATAAAGAATAGTCCTTTTGTTCACAGAATGTACTAGGTTTCATAGTCCTTTCTAAGCAGTTTATACAAACTTTTTGCTGATCAGTTCTTAAGGTAAAAACAAGTGCAAACTCGCATATTTTTCCAATGTAACCTTTATTATGCGATATCTCTAAGAATCACTTTTATTAGGTTCCATATTCCACTGGGTTAATGTAAGTGTACAGAGACTTAGCTTTTAGTTTTTGGGTCCAATGAAGGCAAGCCCAACCATCATATCTAGTTTATCGCCCATTCAGTAATGCTGCCCTTCCAGCAGTATCCTGGCATCAGGGCCCAATTGCAATTGTGTGTGTATATGTTTTTCTATTTGATGTAATATACAAGTGAGTCTTATGCTCAAGATACGAATGGTGCAAGAAAAAAATATATTTTACATTTATCTACTCTTCTAACAGAGTGACACAAAATATATGTTCCTTTCTGTTGGTCAACGTACAATAATCGGTTTGGGATATCAACAGAAAAAAGGACACTTATTTAGCTTAGTTCGGTCATTTGGCACAAATTATTGTGATAGAATTATTTGTTGCTTTATACACCGCTCCAGAAAAATCTCTAAGTGTTATGATGGCCCATAAACACAGCAGACCCAAAAAAGTGTGAATTCTCTTTCTAATACCAAAAAAATGTGAATTCTCTAATCTTTCTCTGTCAACTCTTCCCCTCTGTCTTTCACACTTTCTTTCACTCTCTCTCACTCTTTCACTCTTTCTCTAACTCTTTTACTCTAACTTTCACTCTTTTTCTTTCTCTTTTTTTCTTTCATTCTCCCCTTTTCTCCTTCTCTCTTTCTTTCTCTCTCTCTTACTCGCTCTCTCTTTCACTCTCTCTTTCCCTCTCTCACTCTCTTTCCCTCTCACGCTTTCATTCTCTTTATTTCATTCTCTCTCACTCTTTCTCTCTGTCACTCTCTCTGTCACTTTCTCTCTGTCACTCTCACTTTTTCTCTAACTCTATTACTCTCTAACTTTCACTCTTTCTCTCGTTCTTTCTTTTTCTCCCTTTCTCTTTCGCCTTCTCTCTTTCGTTCTTCTCTTTCTTTCTCTTTCTCTCTCTCACTCGCTCTCTCTCTTTCACTCTCAATCTCTCTCTTTCACTCTCACGCTTTCTTTCTCTTTCTTTCATTCTCTCTCTCTCTCTTTTTCTCTCTCTCACTCTTTCTATTTTTCAATCTTTCTCCATATATCTATCAGCTTTCAACTGCTTCAACAGATACTGGCAGAATGGCGTACCGAGGTATTTTGTGTACCATTCATCCAAAAGTTTCTCGTACATCCTTTGGAGTGCGATGTTAAAAGTTATGCAGAATAAAGAAAGAATGTTCTGTTTTTGGAACTCAAAATTAAATCTGAAATTTCCTTTCTCCTACAATGTAACAGTATCTTCTGTAGCGCCACTTCCACCATTATTTCATACAATACGCATACAGCCTTTTATGTTTAAAAAAAACTGTTCCAATATTTAGTTAAATTAAGCCAGCACAAAGAGGTTTCCAAAGCTCACATAAAACAATCATGAGTTATGACTTATTTCAAGATTTATTTGCAAATTTCATAGTCCTGTATGTTTCATATTGTATCTCAGATTGCCGTAGACCTGGTTTGTTTTACATTGCACATACAATGTATTCGAGTAATTCCCTTGAGCAAAATCCCTCACTGACCTTTATCATAAGAGTTTTTATTTTAGAATATAGAAAAATATAGATTCTTTTGAATGGTGAATTAATTTAGACAAAAACGCTCCATAAAAGTAAAAGGTGGAACAATTTCAACTAGACAAAATTTTTTTTACCATAAGTCTCAAAACTGACCCAGTCAGAAAACATTCATTTTCCCACTGCCTACTAGTTACAGTTGTGTATGAACGCTTTAGCTTTGAAGGTGGTCAATAGGATACCCATGTAATATAAAAGATGCCTCCTGAAAGAGTTCAACATGGAGGCTGGAGGGTCTTTCTACTTTTAGGTAAAAGTAAATAATAAAAATAAAAAGGTTTTCTAGATTTGATTCTATGATTTTCCTCTTTTTTGTTCTTGTATATGGTATCCACTACACAGTATTCCCCAACTAATGGTTTAAAAGTCACATTTGGCTCCAAAGTCCCTGAAATGTAAGGGATGTCAGCTATGTTAGAGAAGTACTGAAATTTAGCATTAGGGTCTAACCCATATCACAAATAATTTTGTAATATAATGTAAGCATATTATTATATACCATAGCATAGAAAATATACATAAGACCTGTACTGTTAAATAATAAATACGATTTGCCCTATTTGAGATGTACAAAGAGTTGGGACCTCTGCTTTTACTTATATTTTGGTTGCCCTGCTTGCTATTAGGTATGTACTATAGATTTGGTCTAAAAGGTTAGCAAAGCAGACTGAATTAGTACTCCATGCTTATTATTGCTTTGTCCTACGTTTGTTGCGACCAAGAGTAATATCTGCATGGAGTTTCATTATACACTATAAAGAAAATACTGAAAAAGTAATTAGGTTTCTAGGAAATTATGATAGTGTGTATGTGAGATGGGAAAATTTGAGTGTAGACTCCATCAGTGACTGGATGCTTGTGTTGACGGTCTCTGTACAATGTTTTAGATTTATGTTGGCGCTATATAAATTGGATGATTGAAAACTAAATATTTTTTACGTTTTTTAACAAAAAATATATATTTCTTGTGTATATAAAAATTGCCAAGGTAAAATTTATATAAAATCTAAAATTATTGCTAAAAAGTGAACAACTATTATCAACAAAAATCTGTGTACTTGTAAATTTAAGGCATAAACTGGGAAACATACTTAATGGCATCTTTAACTTTCATATGACCTTACTTTCATTATCCAATTCTGCCAACCCAGATAGTACTATTTTGACTGGTTAGGCCATTGTAGTAAGATGGCTGCCGAGAGTTAAGAATGGACAAAAAAGAAAGGTTCTCATTAAAAGTTCTATTTCATTTCAAAGATTTAAAGTTTTTTGATCATGAATATGTTTTACTGATTTATTTATTTTTTATTCGAGCTGTTTGATTTTACCTGAATTCTGAATTTTACCAGAATTATGTAGCATAGAGATGACAAATATGGATAAAAAGTGTTCATGGATCAAGGAAAGTGTTTTATATGTTTGCCAGACTTTGACTTGAAAGATAACTGCAGCATAAAACAGTTGGATTTATGGTGCCCGCATCCATGCCCACTGCGACTAATAAAAATGTGCTGACGTTAGTGGGAGGGACATGTATAAGGTGTGGAGGATTGGAATAGACTAGAAATTTGGAAGGGCGAGTCCACTCTTGATAAGCGGAAGACCCACTCGCACTCTTCCTGCACAATGCGCATTTCTGCTTGTGTAGCCAGATCCTCTACTGAAGCCCCTTTACACGTTCCTTATCTACAAAGAAGCAGAAAAATGGTCACTCAAATTAAAGGCAAGTCTGCGAGGATTACTGAAATGTAGAATTATATTTTTCAGAATTTTATATTTCTCTTATTTTTATTTAGTAAATAATGTTTTTCAATTTTAACTTTAAAATGTTATACTTGAATCTACTAAAGCATACTAAATTTAGATCTCGTTTTGGGACTTTTAACTACTGATGGCATTTTGGGTGGAACTTTTAGCTACTGATGATAGATTTCACTGATTTTAATGAATGAGTTCCTTCAATAAGACATATATTTTTATTTCATTTGTTATTTTTTTATTTTCATTTTTTTCAATACTGTGCCTGAACAATTTTGAAATGAATCAAAAATTTTAATATTAGATTATACACAGTTTTTACCTAGATTGTGTACGCCAATTTTAAAAATAGATTATTCTAGAAAGTATTAGTTAATTTTAAAGTTTCTGTGTATAAGTAATTTTCAGGAGATTTTTTTTTTTAGATAGTATCTTCAAATAATTAGGAATCTAATCATGTCTAATTAATATATGAGTTTTCTTATGCTTACTTTCTATGGTTAGTCCATCAATTTTAAAATCAAAATTTTGAGTTAGCCTACAAAAGAAAGTTACTTTTCAAAGTTGTAGTAGAGAGCTGTCCAAAATGCTAAAATTAGATGCATTGTGGGAAATTTGTTACCAAGCACTGAATTTAATTGGGCTAGGGAAGTATAGAAGCATATTAGGTAGAAAATTCATGTGGGAAAGGTAGTACAGTTTTTTGGCTATTTCAACAATATATTTTGCTAGAGTTTACTTCAATTAATTTGGTTTTTGCACAGTATTCTATAATCCTAAGGAAACATATTGAACAGATTTTTCAAGCAATAAACTTTAAGCCTTAAAAAAAAAAAAAAATCGCACAACTCGTACAAATTGTTGCTGCCTTCTTTAAACTGACTTCATCTCTTTCATTTTTACAGCACCCTCAACAATAACAACATCACTCGGCTTTCAGTGGCAAGTTTCAACCACATGCCAAAACTGCGAATTTTGTAAGTAGATTGCTATAAATATATCTCTAGTGTTTGTTGTCTGTTATTCTGCATCTAAACAAGTTAATTATGTTTTCCCAAAGTATGAAAATTCAGTGCAGGTAAGATTTTTACCTTCACTGTATTTTTTTGTGATGTGAAGATTTATGGCTGAAATTCAATGTTTTCTTGAAAAAAATATTATAATATTTATTGATAGTCAATTATTTTTATATATAAATTATCTGTAGCTTTCATTTCTCATTAATTGGGCATTAGGTTAGCAAAAACAAAAAATTAGTAAAATACATTTTTTTCAAAATAAACGTGTTGCTGTTCCAATTAAATATAAAAGTAAAGCAAATTAAATGAAGTATAAAAATTAAGCCACGGAATGCCCAATTTCTTTTTCCTAATGATTTGTCTTATCTTCCATCAGACTAAGAATATCATTGAAAAATAACCTTTGCAATTTTTTGCAACCATTACAATTTTTTTTACTAGCTCTTTTTGTTGTGATGTCTTTTAAGACATTTACTTTTCAAATAAGTAAAGGCTGTCTTGACATATTAAGCAGGTCACATTTCATTTAAGGACATAGACTTTGATTGGCTGTCACATATGATAAATTGTAAATCCTTAGTCTTTTATTACTGTACTGCAGCCAGACCTAATTAAAGTGAAATGGCTATTAGACAAACTCTGCTACATGAAATTAGCTATAGAGATGGAGTTGTGTGTTTTTAATCTCCATTACAGATTTTTAGTTAGGACAAAGTGTGTTATATAAAGAAAAAAAATACTGGAAAAGGAAATATTAATGGGTTAAGTGTCAGAATGAATTATCTCCTTGAAAAATTTGTAAAAATTTATCTGTTTAATATCATTAAATACGTTTCCCAGTCTTTATATTTGCATTGATTAAGGTTGATTGGAGAAATGAAGAATGTTGACATTAAATTTTAAAGATCACAATAAATAGAGAGAAATATAATTCCCAACTATAGAAAATTTTCTACATTTTTCATCAATAATTTGTGTTTTAGTCTTCATTTGTACATATAATTTTCCCTTTGGAATTTGGCCATGATCTTCTGCCCGTCTTGAAGTAGCAAATGTCTTTGTGTCACCACTTACATCCTTTAATTTCAGCCGCCGTATTGAGCATGGGTCCCGATGGGCTAAAAGCAACTAATCCCCTTTTCTTTGATTAAACAAAATGGGAGGAAATCAGAAAAAGGATACAAGGGGATGTTTTATATTGAATTATTTTTCGGCCTTGTTCACTAGAAAATGAATGTGACCTGTTAAAAGGATTTTGCAGGCAGTTTCTATAGAGACTAATAAAGCAAGACTTAGTGATATTTCTAATTGGGAGCCAAATCTTTTATGGGTCTTTTTTCACTCTTGCTGTCAGTACACTGCCCCTATAGAGCAATTTACTTGAGACTTGTTTTGTCTTTCTTTTTTAACCCTGCTTTTGTTCAGCTATTTAGCTTCAGAATTCTGCAACTATTTCAAGTCTTTGTAGGTTTTCTTTACCGACTGTAAAGAAACGATGACAGAACTAGAGAGATTGCATTTTTAATGTTGGCAAACATGGTCCCTTTTCCCCACCATTACTTTTCAAGGGATTTGCTACGGATAATTAGCTAAAGAAAACTAATAAATAAAATGCATATTTTGGTTTATACAGTGTTTTTGTTCAGGAAGATTGTCAGAATTTTTGTTCAGTTGCCTTATTTTAACTATTATTTTTATATTTTGTGGCTTTTCCATAGTCGACTTCACTCCAATAACCTATATTGTGATTGTAACCTGGCTTGGTTATCTGACTGGTTGCGCCAGAGACCCCGCGTCGGCTTGTACACTCAGTGCATGGGTCCCAGTCACCTGAGAGGACACAATGTTGCTGAAGTTCAAAAACGAGAATTTATATGCAGTGGTAAGGATGATGCATGTTGAACAGGTTTTGAACAATTGTCACAAATGTTACATTTGCAGTAAACAAATATTCACCATTAATTTTGGGATTAAATTGTATAAGTGCATTTTGACAAATATTTCCTTACAGATGTAGTATAACTAAAAAGAGAAGATAATGTGCCGTGATATCACAGCATGGAATGTTATCGCTACTTTCTCAATGCTTTTCAATGGCCTTTGTTTACAGATGAGAGCAGATAACACAAAAAGCCGTGATATCACGGTCAAGCTAGACTATGTTAAATCTGTATGTCAAACCATTACATAATAAATTGGACCTTCAAAATGCATATGT
Organism: Phyllomedusa bahiana; assembly: GCA_025379985.1. Lineage (NCBI taxonomy): Eukaryota > Metazoa > Chordata > Amphibia > Anura > Hylidae > Phyllomedusa > Phyllomedusa bahiana. Next base: position 30,505 of record JAODAL010003892.1, on the reverse strand, counting down.
ATTTTACACTATTTAAACAAATATAATTAATGTAAACATTATGCCCATGTAAAATTTTATACATGAATTTCCATTAATAAATTTGTAGAATGATTGGAAAATAAATCCCATAATGCCCATTACATGCTACTCACATAGAAGAGTGAAGAAATCAGGTGATATCTTTTCTATGGCTAACATGTAACAACAAATAATCCAAAAGAAAAGAAAATAAAGAGGAAAAGGTTAAAATTTACCTTTTTATGTAACTTAAAATACACTTAAATGTGAAATATAGACATTTTCAATCAAAAAACACCATTGCCTCTAGCTACATATCGCCTATGTGTCGAAAAAAACCTCACATGACCAGACATATTGTTTATACGGATGAAGATGCAAGCTTGTCTGATTATAGAGGCGATGTACACAAATACACCTAACAGTCATAAACCTAACAGTGTCCAATTAAGCCCTACCTAAATAACAGAGACCCTGCCCTGAAAAGGGAGACCTCACTCTACAGAGGCTAGCCTTTAAAAAAAAAAAAAAAAAAAGCTGAGTATGTCACTAGTAGTATCAAATTGTACAGAATTTATTGAGAGGTGTTACTAGATAGGTGATCACCAAGAGAGATAAAGCATCTACAGTCCACCAGAAGATAAAGAATGGGACAAGTGACAACTCTTGATTATATATTGTCTCATATGTTTACCTAGTGTTTATGCCTCTTGTATATCCCCTGACAAACCATTATCCAAAGGGGAAATGCGTCGGGTACTTGGGTACTATAGAAATTATTTACAATTTGATACTACTAGTGACATACTCAGTGGTTTTTTAGGTGTGTTTAGAGCTAGCCTCCATAGAGTGGTGTCGCCCTTTTTAGGGTGGGATCCCTGTTATTTACGCAGGGTTTAATAGTAGACTGTTAGGTTTTGGACATATTCGGTGTATTTATGAATATTTGTTTAGAGCTCACTGCATCGTCTCTGTAATCACACAAGAGGATTGCATCTTCATCCGTTTGAACAATACGCCTGGTCACGTGAGTTTTTTTTCAATACATTTGTTGCTGTTATGTAAATGGAGATTGTGTTTTTTGATTGAAAATGTCTATATTTCATATTTAAGTGTATTTTAAGTAGTTACATTAAAAGTAAAATTTTAAGCTTTTCCCCTTTTTTTCTTTTTTTTTGGACTGGAGTTAATGTTGTCCTTTTGGATCTATAATTCAGTGATCCTAACACGGTACAACATTTTACTACTCACATACAAATTACTGTATTATACAAGGCAACATATGGCCATTGCAAAGACCTAAATGAAAGTTGAGTTTGTATGTGGTTCGGCAGGTTATCTGAGCATGATCTACAGGAACATTCCACCCAGTATTCATATAATAGAGTCTAAGAAAAAGACACCTTCACATTTGACTGTGTTTTCTCTGTTTATTTTCCTTGTACATATCTTTCAGATGAGGATGAAGGCAAGTCTCTCTTTCTTACTTAAGTCCTCTTTCACTTCACATTTTCATAGCAAGGGTGGATCTTTTTTTGCCTTCATATATTATCCCTATTAATCCACATTTGAAAGCTTTCAGTTCAGCATTTAGAGGAGAGATTTTTTTTATACGGCTGTTCTAAAATATTGTAAATTCTCAATTTGTCTTGCAGGCCAGCAGTCGTTCATGGTCTCTTCCTGTAGTGTCCTGCACTGTCCAGCTGCTTGTACCTGCAGTAATAATGTAGTGGACTGTCGAGGAAAAGGCTTAACTGAGATTCCGACCAACCTTCCTGAGACGATAACAGAAATGTAAGGTGTAAACATTGTGTATATTTAATAGCTTGACCAACTCTTCTTGAGGTATATGATAATGAGTAGGTGTAGTCCTATATTTTACATTTCCACTAATTATCCTCAAAATGTGTAACACATCTGCTGTAGAAACTTCCCACTCCCATTTTGTGGCCCTAAGGGAACGGTCATATGACAGAATAAAATTCAAGCTTGAAATCTGAGGATTCTGCCATTGAAATCCACACTGTCAAAGGTTTTTTTTTTTTTTTTTTTACTAAAGTACAAGCTTATTGCATGTGGCTTTTGAAGTGCTTTCCAGGCGGTTTGCAGTCGGAGTGCAATTGGTGTCTATTGGTTTTGTTTAAAATTCACATGCAATACATTTACAAAGGTTTTTGGCGCTTATTGCATAAAGATTTTAGTAATCCCATTGACATCAACAGTAAATTTCCATGCATTTTCGGTGGGGAATACAACCAAAGAATGAGCAACTTCAAACTTTTTTGACCGTGTGAAAATGCATATTATATGAACTACAACTTGTATTTTCTGTTGAGGTCAATGGGAATCATTCTCTGTCACCATTACAACAAGGATTTCAAGAAGGAATCTGCCTAGAAATCCTCATTGTGTGAACATATCCTAACCAGAACAAACTGATACAAACTGAATGGCTTGTATCTAGTCTTCGTTGATTTCAATGGATGCCATGTAATATTTTATTTGAGATTGAGAATTTAACGGTGTACCTATTTACCAGTGTTAGGGAAGAAAATATCTGGTCTCTAAAAGACTTCCTCTGTGAAGAGGACTATTCAGACCACACAGCCCCTTGAGAGTGATGCAAATAGACATTGAAGATATATAATGAAAACAAAGTTGATACGTACCATAGAGCCGGCTTTTGTGGCTGCTATGGGACCCCTTTGGAGTTATCTTAAATTGATTACGGGGTGAAAACCTGTATGAGGATATGGTTTCCCCTAAAGTGAAATGTTTGCAATCAAAGAAGTAGAAAATTTACTTGACTCCTCATTTTACATGAAAATGGCACTGAAGTCTTCTGTTGTGGCTGGTTAGCAGTGTGGTGGCAGCAACCAATACCTAAAATGAGGCAATTTCTTATTATACTATAATAGGCAAATTAACAATAACTTGGTAATATATCTAATTAGCCTGGGGCTTTAGTCTGAGGCTTTATGAGCAAAAAGATGGTGAGGGATCAAAGGCAACCATGTAAGTGAAACTTGTAGCTAGGCTGGATTCATAAGTTTTTCCTGGAGTTTCAAATTTACCCTAGTATGCACGTGGCATTTTGGCCTTCAAGATGTAGCATTTTTTATTTAGTTTTTCCTTTTTTTTCATCCCCACATTACTAGCATCATAACTTGTATTATATTTATTTCTCCATTAAAGTATTCTATATTTATTGCAAGACAAATTGAATTTTTAATTGCACTAATTCAGGTTACATTTAATGTGTATAATTTTTGGGGGGAAGACGAGAAAAAAAAAAACTATTCTTCCATTGTTGTAACAGTGGTGATACCAAATTTATATAGATTTTTGATTTTTTTTGCTAATTTGTCATAATATTAAAAGTGATGTAGGGTTTGTATTTTTTGAAGAATAAGCTATAATTTGTGAATACATCTGACTGATCACTCTTTATTCAGTTTTTTTTTTTTTGTTCGGGGAGGCAGAATGAATAACAAAACCATTTCTCCATAACATGTTTGGGATTGTCATGGATGTCGCAGTCCCAGACATGGTATTTCTTTATTGAAGATTTATTTTTTTCTGCATTTTCTTTTAGTCATGCTTTTGAACTTGACCGGTGTAGCCACTCGCTAGAGGTTGAACAGTTGGAATTAGTTATCTCTGGTCGCAACCATTAGAGCAGGGTATTGGCTGTATAATACAGTTGGCATCTGCAAGTCTGCTCCTGTGATAGCATTATCACTGTGATGTACTATGACCTAACTTCATAGAAATACCTCCCTAACCATTCCATATTACTACATCACAGCGCAGAAAGAAGTTAAAGGGGTTGTCCAAATTTTTTTTTTTTTTTTTACCATAATGCTGCCCATTTAAAATAAAAAGTTACACTCCCCTCTCCATTCACCTCAGACCCATCACTACACGATCCTTTATCTCCATCGTTCTTCTACTTTTTCCGAACAGGGGTGTCATCGATGCGGTCACTGACTGGCTGTAGCCACTGCCTGATGTTACCATACAGAAATGGGTTGTACGAATTTTAAGTCAGGCAGTGGCATGTGCTTGACTGCAGCGATGATGTCTCCATTTAGAATAAGCAAAACGTTAACAGAAGACCGGCGGAGAGTGAAGATGGCGCAGAGCTGGATCCGAGGTGAGGGTAAAGGTGAAAATAACTTTATTTTAAATGGGCAGCCGTAGGCTAGAATAAAACTAAATAAATGGGCAACCATTTTAATGATACAGTATACTACTACCTCTTCTTTTACTGATACTGAGATCAGTAACTTAGCGAAATTAATAAAAAAAAACCTGTACAACCACAAATCACCAAAGTATCGTAAACCTTACAACATGACCTTAACTGATCAACAATGACCTTGCACATGAGCTGGTACAGATGTAAAAGAGTTGATTCAGTCATAGACACAACACATTGTTATATTTCCATGTGTTTTTGGCTTTCCACAGGCAGCTTACAGGTTAAAATGTGTTTGTTAAGCAGAAGCAACAAGAAAGTAGATGTCAACCAAAGATCACTGTTGGTTCAATTTCCTTTCCTGTTTTAAATTATGTTGCCCAGATGGTGCATCCTCTAGTTTCCAGCAAAGGCTGTGAAGTGTTTTTATTAAAGTGTCTTTGATTTACCTGCTTAGTAGTCAAGTGAATTTATATGGACAAAGAAAAGCCTGGAGCAGTGTGTCTGCAGAGAGATGGAACATCAGGAGTCACAAGTGAATGCACTGAATTTTTAATAGAGTAGCCTTTGAGCTGTACACATCGACACAGCGCTGTATCTCAACCAATGCATCACTTATCACTCATTATTTATTGATCTGCCTCATACCCTGTGCAGTGTGATACATGGGGAGTCCGTGTCATTTTAATGCGAATTACCAAGGCTCTTTTAATCCAGTTTTTTTGTGTCTTTTCTCTGACCATTTCCTTCCAGTCCCTTCTCTGCCCATTTTGTATCTCAATGTCTTATTACTGTCTATGACTTTCATCATGTTTTTTTTTTTTTTTGCTGTGGCTTTTATATATTTATATTTCCTTCCTACTTGTTTGCCTCCTCAAAGGGGTTGAATAAATTGTTAACAACCTCTTTCCAAACACACTTTTAAAACAAGTCCAGTTGATGCAGTGGGAAGAAAAGGGACAATTATGTATCACACTCTTATTTACCCTTTGGGTTCATTACATACCACTGATTTTTACAGAGCCATCATATGACATGCACAGAAAAGTGTAGGGCACAATTCTATATTTTTACCAGCTTTTTTAAGATGCTCTAATATGGTGGCTTACGGGGACACAATATGCAGGAGTCGGACAGGGTATGCTGGTGCCCTTGGCAAATAAGGCATATAGTGATCTCCTAAGGGTGTGTTCACATGACAAAGACCAAGTACCTGTCGGATTTTCCAACCAGTATTTAGTCTTTTTTTTGGCACGTAGGGAGATGGCTTTTGTCTGCGGTTTGCGGATTCAAGCCATCCCCCTTCGCACCCACATGTTCATGTTCTACACGAAAAATGGGTGGAAGAATTAACATGTTCTAAGTTTTTAGGAACGCTGGCGGTGTAAAAAACCATCTGGCGGAAAATCCGTGCAGTGGATTTTCTATTTCAGTCAACTTAAAAGGTTGACAGTCGCTTTACAGATGGTTTTCAAATCCGAAAACTATCTGTAAAACCGACTGAACAACTTTACTGCGGGGACAGGCCCTAATAGACAATTCAACCCACTCCATACCTCCTTGCACTCTTTTCTGTGTAGGATGAAGTGGCACCCTAGGCTATTGCCTACTTTCGCCTACCCATCGTCCCAGGCCTGACAATATGACAATACTTACAGTGCCTACTTCACTTTTGGGGCCCGTGCACATAGCTCAGTGCCATGTCCAAGCTCTCTTTTGTACTGTATATATCTCTTGCTATCTGTTTTTCTTCTGCTGTGGTGTCCTCACAGCTTGTCAACCCTTTCTCTCGTGCTATATATTGCCATTTCTCTATTGTGCTCTATTGCTAGTCCTCATTTACAAAGTGGAACTTCCAAAATTCATGTGCATTCCTCCTGGAATCTACATCCCAATATGTCTTCAAGGGAACCCATAACATGGTTCATAGCATGAACCATGTCACCAAATTTTCTTGTCATTTTATACATATTATACACAACTGAAAAAATGTAAATCTGCAACACAAGTCTTAGGCTAATTCTACATGACAAGTATCAAAATGCTGTCCAAAATTTATAGCATTTTGACTCTTGCAAGACCGTGGTTTGGGCACAGATTTGCACAAAAGCCGCGGTTGGTTCTTGGATTTGCCATCAGCCTCTCTACATTCAATGTACGGGCCCGACGGCAAATCCAATAGATTCCAGTGGAATATACAACATGTTGCATATCCCGCTTGGTTTTTAAACTGAGCAGTAAAAAAATCCGTGCTGTATAGCTAGCTTTGTTTTACAGAACATTTAATAACTCCCTCCCTGAATCCACATTATATCGCTTTTCCATATCCTCCCCCTATCCACCTCTCCCCCGCTCTAACCCTTGAAGGCGTAGACATCCAGCATTACATTCCATTCTTTTTTATTTATCTAACATTGCATGCTCATTTTACAGCAGCAGACAAGCAAATTTAAGAATATAAAAAGCCATGAAAAATCCCATCCCAACATATTTGGCTCTACACAGGAATCCGAGCTGGATTATACTGTATTATATATATCATCTTGCTCACCATGTAATAGACATATCCCAGCATTTGTAATACCTTGTCAGAATGATGATTTATTGCAGCCAATAAAATTCTTGTCTTACTGATTTTTATATTCCTTTTCACATGAGGCTGAATGCGAATAGGATAACACCTATGTTATGAAAACAGACATAAACAGAATTTTGAATCCTCTAAAACCCACGAAATAAAAATACAGTAACACATATAATGCAGCTTAAAATAGAACCTACTAAAAACCGGTATAGGATCAATCAATATCTAGTGTACAGACCTTCGGCAATGAAAAGACTAAAAAACTAAAGGAATGTGGTGATCTAGTGAGCACAGCACCATCCTTACAGATCTAGGATGGGGTTGTGTCTTGCAGGTTCATCCAATTATTGGGGTTGTCCAAAGGTATCTTTTTGGACTTTCTATAAAGGGTATAGGCTGCTATAAAAAAAAAAATATATAGGCAGTGCTTACCTCACTGATCCCCGACCATTACAGTTCTGTTGCTAAGTAAGTTCTAGGTAGTCTCCTTGGCCCCTTCTCATCATATAGGAAATGGCTGGAAGTGCCTACTAAGTAAATCACTGGCTGTAGTGGTGACAGGGAACCAGCATGTAAAAAGTGTATATCTTTGGATGACACCTTTAACTCCAAGGATAACCCTAGATGTTAAGTTAATATCTTCACTGCTTCCAATCAGATATGTATTATATATCCTGTACATACAGTATGTCATGCATGTTTAAGATAGGAAAATCCCCTAAGCTTTAGCCATACCATGTCGTCATATATTTATGAACCATGTATTAGCACATTCCCCCTCAGTCCAAAAACATTTACTCTTAGGCCATGTTCACACGACTTAAAATGGTAAAATGGGCCGTATTTCGGTCTCTAATTATGCGCCGAAGTGCGCAAATTACGTCCTGAAAACAGCCCAGTCATTACGGTTATCCAAAGTTCTCATAGAGAACTATGGATTATGTCTCCTCTCCCTGCTCGGCGAATCCGCCGGGCGGGGAGATAATTGACATGTGAATTACCAGCGGCATATACGTACCGCTGGTAATGCAAGTCTATGGGCCGGCGAAGTACCGGCCCCCCGCTCCCTCCCCCGCTCCCGCCCCGCCCCCGTCCACATGGCGTAATTGCGGGGCGTAATTACGTCCCGCAGTTAAGCCGTGTGAACATAGCCTTAGAGGAATCCGAAAAAATTATTTTCCATTATTAGAACATACAACATAAAAGTAATGGAAATAACTCAGATGTTGACTACTTGTGCTGGGTCTTATTGAACTGATAGTTATTAGTTGAAGAAACCCTGAGATATGTACTAAGAATTAGGCTATGTACACACCACATTTATGGTGTATGTTTAGAATGTACACAGGGAAAGCTCCAGATGTATACACTAAACGTATCTATAGAAGTAAATGGCCGGAAAATGAAGAACAAAAGTATGCCCATTTTGGCCTCTGATCAGTATACGTCTACACTATCCTATACAATGTCATTCAGAAAAATGTATGTTTTTTTTTTTTACAATGGAACCCTTTAAGTGACTGATGCCATTAGTTGGCATTCATCAGATACTTCAGTTAAGTGTATAAAGCTTAGTGTATAAGTTCATTGGAAGCCAAAAATGTGGTGTATACTTAGCCTTACATTGACATCCAAAAAATATCCATTCTCATTACCTTTCTTAAGTTATTACCCAAACCTCCATCAAATCCTAGCTGTAAAATCTGTGTCCTTTTCTCCTATACCGGTTATTGCCTTCCATTATAAAAGGACAAAATATAGAAAATGACATATCCAAACCCATTTTCCGGCCTTCTATGGGTAGCTCTGTGAATCATCAGTTGGCCTCTAGAGTACGGCATCTATGCTTTTAGACAGTTATGGTCAGGTCTCGGCCAGCTCAAAGCTTTCTGGTTTATTAGATGATTATTATATTTATGAGGGTCCTGAAGTTTAACATCAGGTCATATAAAACAGGGCATTACCTGAGTTGTTCATTTTTACACATGGTTATTTTAGAAGTAGAACACACACAAGCCTCTCTCAGGTCTTGGCTTCTGAGAAGTATATACTGTATAAGATAAAAGGTATCACTTGCAGCAGGCTTCAAGGATGATGAGCCTTGGCTCTGCTGTTATACGCTCACTAAGATGGTCATGTCATGATTACAGAGCTATATCCTTGGAAATAATAGCCATCATTCTCTTCCCTTTGTACTTTATTCTGCTCCACAGAGATTGCAGCCTAAAGGTGTAATCCATCTGTCATTTATTGAAGGGCTCTCACCTGTAACATGTTCTTATGGTGTCACTTCTAACACTTCATTTTTTATCTTGTATATCACTTTGGATCCATTTGTTGTATAACTGGGCAAGCTGTTCTGTCTCTTCTGTTAATGTCAGTTCAGTTTTATTCTCTGTATTTTATTTTATACAGTTATCACCTAATTGATCAGGGTTAGGATATTATTTTCTTTTTATCATTTTTTATTACGCTTTGATTGTATTATTTATATGTGCATTATTTGTAATCCTCACATCCTAATTTATATTCTTCTCCAAGTCTGTTTTACCCAGTAATTAGGGTGGGTTCACACAGCATTATGCCGTCTGTACTGTGATAAAAGGCATCCTAGCGGATTCAAGGATGTAGCCACCATGGCCTCAAAATAATCAATAGAGTAAACATCCTATTTAGACTGTTTGCTTTACGTGACAAAATTACACATTTTCCATGTGGGACACAAAGGCATGATCTACATTGCTTTTGCCTCCACCACATAAACCATATGCTGCTGGAAAATAAAGCAAAGTTAGTCCAAATTTGCTCTATTGATTTCTATTGGGCCATTTCGGCTACAACACAGTATCTGTTGAATACCTATTTTCACGGTAACGCACAGATACAACTGATAGACTGCATGATGCCATGTGAACCCATCATAAGTGACAGTTTATAACTCTAGGTTATTATATTTCTGTTACAAAATTCCCCTGCCCAAAAAAAAAAATATATATAAATAAATAAAAAATAAATTAAAGGGAAAAATAAATTCACCTCTTACATTAAAATTATCTTTATGTATGTCTTCTTGAGGTCCTGGCACACAAGTATATATTAGTGCTATATATTAATACCTAATAAAATTCAAAATATATAACAAATTTAATAGAGTATAAATTATGAGAGATGAAACTTAAGAGAAAAAATATTGTGTAACTGACCTATGTAAATTAGGTTTTGTTCCAACCCAACATTCTCTGTCACCAGAATAAAAATTTTCATCAGGCTATTTTCACACTGCTTAAGTAATGTCCATTTTCCATATGTACCATGAAAGGTCCTGGTATATATATAGTTAACATAACCATAGACCCCAGTACTTTACAAAGGATACAAGAGTGTAGTTTTCTCTCCATTTGAGGTATGTCTAGGTTTTCATTTTTTGTGTTATTTCATACTGAAACATGCAGTATAAAAAAAAAACTTATACCACGCATATTTATGTTTTTTAACATTGGAGCCTATGTTTGAACGTTGCCAGTCAGTGAAATTGCCTGAAGTATCTGTCTGTCTGTACACAGACGTAGCAAAGATTTTGTGGCAGTGAGTTATCTTCTCTTTATCTCAACCTTTCCAATGACTTTTGTGTGACTCAAGTTCTATAACGCAAGTATAATAATGCAGTAAATGTCAAGTTAAGTTTGCCATGTCTGTACATTGCGGAAACCTTTGGCAGTAACTGCTAAACACTGAGGGCGACATGTATGAACGGGGCTGCGCCAGAATTCTGGCTTCAAAAAGCTGTAGTAGACCAGTTGTATAGATGTATGAACAAGTGCACTCCAAACTTTGGCGCGATAAGTGCCTCAGTACCGCGCCAAAGATACTTTTTAGTGCACCAAACTTTTGGTGGCGTCGCAGAACATTAGTAGAAGTAGACACATTTATGATTCTTTGACATCAAAACTTAGGTGCAGAACAGTTGGAACAGCCAGACCAGGTTAAAGGTGGTGCCTGAGCCAGACTTGTCGCTTTGGCACTAGACTGCACCTGTATGTATGATCTGCAGAAGAACAGGTTCATACATTCTGGCGCAGTCTATACTACCTTAAAGCGACTTAGAACTGGTCTATCAGCCCCAGAATTCATACATGTCGCCCTGAGTTAAAAGAGCTCTAATAATGTTAAATTTGTGGATTTTTTTTTATACAAAAAAGCCAAAAAAGAATTACAAATAATTAGATATTAGCCGCTGTTGAAAACTTCTGGCCCTAGTTAGCCTTTAACCTCATTTAGACAAGCACATTATTATGCCCAGGATCTATATAGAGAATCTTTTTGTTTGGGGGTACAGTTATTACATTTGGAATATGGATAGCTAAAAATGGATATACTACAACCACCTGAATGAGGTCTAGTCCACAGTTAAATCTTTTGGTGTATTCTGATAGAACATCATGCAACTTAATACCTAGAATAAAATATGCAAAGCATATCCCAAAACATTTATCACTTTCATTTCTCTACTTGGTATTCAGCGAGAATTCATAAAGGAAAGAACATGTTTCACGACTACATTTCTGCAGGCCAGGCACACTAGTTATCAGGCCTTGATCAAGATATTCCCCCGCAAAACATTCTAGATAATGTTTACATCACAGGCTATGCATGTATACATCAATTCTATAGGATTAATACATCTCTTCCTACAGCTGTTCAGATTAATATAAGGTTGGCAGATATCCAGTACAGAGCTCAGAGCCTCACAAATCATCTTCGGGAATTACAGTTAATTTTTGTTTTTTTGAAACCAACCATGAAATGAGATCTGTTTCAGCCCCTTCATTTCCCATGAATATTTGGAAATAGCACCTAGGTGAAAACTATGTGAATAGCCTGAGATAAAATTTCCTAAGCATTTAGCCATATTTTTATCACTAGATTTAGAACATAGGGCATACAGGTATTTGAGTTCTCCTATGCTTCTTTTCAAGTCCATCATCCACCCAATAGAACTCTGATTCTGAGGAAAGTGATCAAAACCAGTTTATTAAAATCTATTAAATTTGAATTGTTAACATTTTTAAACAGTTATTTTGGAGGATATCCTGTCATTGTGACATGTAGGGTGTATGTGTAGAACAAAACTAACCATGTACGTCGTAAAAACCTAGTGCTACATTTATGAGAAACTGCAAAAATAGGAAAAAGTTTGCAGCGTTCCAAAAATAGAAGTGTATAAAGTGTTTCTATTCTACATGTCTAGCAGTATCGCTTTGGCCCTCACACTGAGCCTTTACCTAGCGCACACTAGTGAGTAAACAGGATTTATGAGGAACTGTATTACTTTGAAACAAACTAGGTCAAAATAAAATTTAGAGAAAAATGTTCAGCCTTGTTTGTTGTGAGCCCGATACACACACCCTTAAAAAGATTAATGTTATTTGTTGCTAACACAAAACACTTTCGCAATGGGCCAGTTGTCTGGAAGTTGTAGTTTTGTACCAGCTGAACACCTCTATCTCGGAAAGTTTTGCCAGTTGACCTCTTCAATATTTTGTGTTGCAGAATGGGATTTCCATGCAATTTCTGTCCCATTATCATCCAAGGTCATGTCTAGTTAAACTTCTGCTTAGGCGCAGCTGTTGTGAGAAGTCATCTCCTTCAAATACTGTTGGAACAAAGGAGTTTCACAAATGAGTATTTCTTTTTTATTGTGTTTAGCTCTGCCAAGATTGGTGAAGTTGAAACAGGAAAAAGTGATAATTACCAGTTAAATGTGAAATGACGAAAAATGTGGTCTTGTTAGCACCAGTTTTATTGTTGCTTGGCTACAATCAGATCAATCATTAGTAGGTTATCTGGGGTCCAAATCGTTGTGAGGACCCAATACAAGTCCTTTAAAAACTTTTCTTAAAGTTCTGAAGAGTTATGTCTCCAACTTTATTTTCCTTTGCAGGAGACTAGAGCAAAATGCAATCAAGGTCATACCTCCGGGGGCTTTTTCACCATATAAAAAGCTGAGGAGAATGTAAGTAATAATTCCAAACTTTAATGGTAGTCACACGTATCCAAAAATATTCCCTTTGAGTGTTTCACAGATGGTTGATTAGCAAATATTATGGTTTGAATGCTTCGGACGTGGTTCTTCTTCCCCTGTTAATCATCTGTAACATTGCTTTATGGGTATTTAATACCTGTTATTTATTAAGCCTGTTCTGCCTTTGTGTTGGTGTGAATTAGTTCTGCAATAAATGTAGCTACATAAGTTACTGTTAGGTGTAAATTCATGTGATTTGTTAACATTCTGCGATGTGTGAAAGATCGGTTTATATAGCAGATCATAAAGTGATTGTCTATTGCAGCAGGATAACCTTGTGACGTCTTTTGATTTTCCATATTTAAGAGACCTCCGTTCTGCACATAAGGAAAAGGTTCCTTGTTCCAATGCAGGAGACAATTTACAAAAAAAATAAGACAAAATGGGCCAAGATGCCTTTTGTGAAGATTACATTTTGGGCCACATGTATGAAAACTGTCTAGGTCTAAAATTCACTTTGTTGCACATAGCATCCAATCAGAGCGCCCAACTCGCGTTTCCAGAGCTCTATATGAAATTAAAGGGGCGCTCTGATTGGTTGCTATTGGCAACAAAGTGGATTTTAGACCTAGACAGTTTTCATATATGTGGCCCTTAATCTTCTAGATCTCGAAGTCAACTTTGATGTTATGGAAAGATGACTAATGATCTCCAAATAAGCAGAACACAGTGTTATTGTTCCAGTCTAGAAACTAAAATGTCAGGGTAAAAAAAAGAAATAAAAAACATTCTTTAATATTTGTCTTGACTCGTAGATCGTGGATATGGTCATTGGTATGATTCAATTGGTATTGATATGTGTCTTTGGTACGGATTCAAATCATTCTAAAAAAAAATCCATTCCTTTAGTCCAAAATGCATTTAATCCGCATTATTCTCAGTTACTAGACTTTCTCATTTGGCATTGGGATAATTTAGGTGATGCAGTGTCATGGTATTGCCATAACTCAAGCACAACGTTATTATCTCCCTTTGGAAAAGGAAGTTGCAAGTAATCTTGTCAAAAAACTTTAATTATTCAATGTGTTCGGAATTCTTTGTGATGATAACAAGGTTCCTTTTAACTTTTTTTTTCTGTAGGGAGACATTAAATTATATAAGTCACAACCACAATTCACATGGGACTGTTGAATAATAACTTATGCCAGGGGCTACATGCAAACGTTTTTGTGCAACTTTTCAATTTTAATTCTCACACCACAAAAATAGAAAAAAAAGAAGTTCATATTTGTTATGATGAAAGATGATGGACCCTTTATTCACCCATAAGAGTAGAGTTTTGAGACTCCTCAATGGAGCCTTTCTCAAGGGAATGCATGGTGTATGAAGCTACATTCCAAAATACTGTGAGTTGCCTGCAACCCTGTGCACTGCAACAGTCACCTAGGGCCTCTTAGTCTAAGACTTTCTTTGATGCTCATAGCAACCAATCAGAGTTCCCCTTACATTTCATCTAGTGCTCTCAAAGAATGAGATGGGCGCTCTGATTGGTTGCTATGGGCAACAAAGAAAGTCTTAGACCGAGACAGTTTTCATACATATCCCCCCTAAGACTAAGACTGGAAAATCTTGCTGCAAAAAAGTCTTCCAAGTAGCTCTTGCTCCAACAAGAATCAACTGAGAATTAACCATGTGAATGGGTGGAAAAAAAAGTAGTTGTTTTAGCAATAATTCAAATTGTAGCAAGAGCAATTCTACTGATCCTAGATAATATATTTTCATACATGGTGTTTAAGATGAAAGTTAATATATTAATTATCTGATTGTTTTTCAGATCAGTTAGAAAACTTTACATCTAGCTTCAGATTCAGAATTTTATGTCACGGTTAATGTACCCTAAATGCAAATTACTTTCTAATTGCAGTGATTTAAGCAATAACCAGATATCTGAAATAGCCCCAGATGCTTTCCAAGGCCTTCGCTCCCTCAACTCTCTGTAAGTATAAATGACTGTCAAACAAGGGGCAGATTATTTCAGTTTGTTTGATAGTTTAGGTGAAGGTCTCGGTTATCTCTTAGAATTAGTAAACACTAAGGGTATGTTCACACGGCGTGTTGGGTCCATGTGAACATACTCTTTTAGCCCCGTGCTTGGATCTGTCTGTCGAACCCTAGACCCAAACACACATCTAACAAATAGCAATGTGATTTACATTGCTTTTAATATGAAACACGCATCGACATTCACACAAGTGATCGCCAATGTGCGTCTCATTACGTCTTTCGAATCCGTTCCAAAAATTGTGATGTCAATTCTTGGTCCGAAAGACGCAGCAGGAGCCCTATTATAAACTATAGGGTGCGATCCTGCTGCATCCAACACGCATCCAAACATGCAGCTGCATGCTGGATAGTTGTGGATCCGATTAGGATCGGATCGCCAATGTGATTTTTGGATGCGACTTTTGGATCCAACACGGATCCAAAATCGGATCCAAAAACACCGTGTGAGCAAGCCCTTCCGCATACTGTGTTCTAGCTTTGGTTCTGATGAATTTCAAGAGGTCTAGGTGTTGCATTCATAATACAAGCAGAGTAAATACTTAGATTACGCCTTTCTGAAAGTAGTTAAGAATGACGCGTACCGTATCACTGCCATAAAATGGACTATTTGGCTCGGATTGTGCATTTATAATAAATCAAATGCTGTGCCATTTCATAATTCTACCATGCATTGATTTTTGTTCTCATGCTAAAAATTATTGCTGAACATTTTGACGCATTATTTATTTTCGTAATATACTCTGTGGGAAAACATGATTGTATGGCAGTAAATCACATGTGCAAAGAGAGAAATGCATATCTGTGCATGCATTTGGACTTGTGAGAAATAAGATCGTAAAATCTTTAGCAATAACTAACTTACGGAGTTCTATGGAGAGAAAATCCATTGAAAAGCTTTCAGCAAAGTGATGTGCTAATCAAAATGAAAAATGGCAAAAAACTCTGCCATGTGAGTGGGATGGCTGTCTAACCATTCAAGAGTCAAGAACTCTCCATATCCGGTGGAAACTCAATAATAATAATCTTTATTTATATAGCGTCAACATATTCCGCAGCACTTTACAATTTGGAGGGTGTAGGTGCAGACAAAAAAAAACATACATTGCACAATGAAAAGCTACTTACAGCTGAGACACAAGGTGTGAGGGCCCTGCTCGCAAGAGCTCACAATCTATTAGCGTGTACATGTGAGACGAAGGGTAAGAAGTGCTAGATTTACAATGGTCCAGTCATGTGACATAAATATGGGTTTTTTTTTATGTAGAATTCAGATGGACCTGCCACCCAGACAGTACATCAATATACAGTTAAATGCCGAAAATGAGTGTGAGGGCGGGTTCAGGCATTAGGGATTCTGGTAGGCCAGAGTGAGAAGATGTATTCTTAGGACCCTCTTAAAGCTATGAGAGTTCTGAGTGTGCCTGATTACCCGTGGTAGCATATTCCAGAGAACTGGTGCCACACGTGTGAAGTCTTGAAGTCGGGCATGGGAGGTTCGGTTGATTGAGGAATGTTATTTGATAACATCAGCAGAGTGGAGAGAGCGGGTAGGGTGGTAGACAGAGATGAGGGAGGAGATGTAGGGGGGTTCAGCGCTGTGGGTGAGTGTGATGAGTTTATATTGTATCCTGTACTGAATGGGCAACCAGTGCAGTGACTGACACAGGGTAGAGGCATCAGTGTAACGGCTGAAAAGAAAGATGAGCTTTGCTCATGCATTCAGGACAGATTGGAGAGGGGAGAGTTTGCACAGAGGGAGACCGATAAGCAAGGAGTTACAGTAGTCAAGACGGGAATGAATTAGAGCAACAATGAGAGTTTGAGTTGTTTTCACAATGAGAAAAGGACGGATTCTGGAGATGTTCTTGAGGAGCAGGTGACATAAGCGGGCAAGGGATTGGATATAGGAGGTGAAAGACAGATCGGAATCTAGTATAACCCCCAGACAGCGGACCTGCTGCCTAGGAGTTATGGTGGTGCCACACACTGAGACAGAAATGGCAGGGTAAGGTCGGTTAGTAGATGGTGGGATGACTAGAAGTTCAGTTTTAGTGAGGTTTAGTTTGAGATAGAGAGAGGCACAATCACTGGTGTTTTGTAGCAGGGCGGGAGTGATGTCCCGGGAGGAGGTGTATAGTTGAGTGTCATCCGCGTAGAGATGGCAACCACTGCAAGCAAGTTGCGTCAGGGGTAGTGACTGGGTAGTGTTTCACGGTTGCAAGTCCAACCTACTTTGCGGTGGGCTCTTGCAAATACCAGACCAGACTCCACTCCCTGGCGTGGCTTACACCACCGCTTGCGGTGGTCCAGTGAATCCACTCCTCAGGCCTGCCGTTACGTTAAGCCTACCATTACAGTTCTATATGAATTCAGTGGAAAAACTCTGTGTTCTGCTGTATAAAATCATAATTCTATGGAGGTACAGCATGGTCTGACTACTTTGGGTTTTACATTCTAGCTTTGTACAACCATTATATATCAAGTGCTTAAGGTCTTGTTTACATCCAAGTTAACCATCCACAATTAAAAAAGTTTTCTCACTAGGCTGTTTCACTGAGTCACAAGCAGTTTTATACTCTCTCTTTCTCCTCAGGCTGTGGGTTGTTCTATAGCAGTGATTAGCATAACTGGCATTTCTGTAAGTAGCTGAGCCTTACACTGACAAGTGCACAAGATGTTATCTCTTTAGTAAACATAAGGTGCATGTGCATGGGGACTAAAAGCAATGGTTTACATGTAATCTTGTTAGAAATGATCAGTTTGCTTTGGCGCTCAGTCCGTCCATGGGGTGATGTCACTCCCTGATCTAAGCTCTCTGCTCTAATCAGATAACAGAGTTATGGTCAGGTAACCATAGAAACCTGTGTGCACTCAGGGAAAATGTCTCTTAACTCATGACTAATGGAAAATCTATGGACCAATGTATTTAGAAAAAGTCTTCATTTAACTGTCTCTTAATGTTACAACTAATCTCTTTTGAAACTCTTTTGAAACCAATATATTAAATCTATACATGACCTCATGAGCTGGAAATAGTCGGTAACAAAAAGTCCCCAACCTTCTCTACTTTGAAAAGAGAAAACTGAAAAAACTATTTGGCTAAAGTAAAGAAAAATTGGGAGCTTTTAAACATATTCTTAATCCTAGCCCATAATGAATAAACCCAATTTATTCCTTAATCTTATAGGGCAACAGGCTCATTTATAGCCTCAAGCCCGGAAGCATTGTGTTGGTTGGCCCATTCTGGATTTTGTGGCCTAAACCTTTTACTAGCAATCCCTAACAGTCTGAGTATACAAGTATCTAAGCCATTTTTGAAGAATTTTTACATCTGAAAAGCTCTTGGGGTTGCTGCATTGATTTTTATGGAATGATTGTGCTACTTTTTTGGGGATTATAAGGGTAAGGGTTAATGAGCTGGCTCAGCAGTAAAGATAATCCCACTAGAATTTACAGCTCTGTGATGTCCATTATTCTGCAGTGGCACACTGTCAAATATTAGCATTGCTGACAGACATAATTTATGCCATGTTATATTATAGTTGCCATAAATACTCAACCCAGTTGTCTGGCAATTTATCTGATGTCCTTTATGGATCTTCCTATTATAAATAACTGCGTATCAGAACTATAGGAGTTTTCTGTGCTTCTAAACCAGGAACATTGTCTTTCTGTCTAGTTTTTGCTTTATATGTCTGTAGACTTTACGATATGTAAGCAACCCAGCATGGACAGTTATTAATATCCACATACCACGTGATAGGTAATAGTTTACTACGCCTAACAGCCACACCATAAACATGAGTCACTTAGACAAATTAGCAGACATTAGCTGAGCCTCATTTTGCTTGATGTTGATAAATTAATTCCAGGGGGGAAGATTTGTCAAAAAACATTTTCTTCAGCGCACCAATAATTTTCCAGGTTCCTTCTTTTGACAGCTTTTATATGTCCCTAGCACTCGGTGCAGAAAATTAGAATCAGAATAGTATTGAATATGGAATGTTTGTTCTTGCTATATACACACATATATATGAACATTTGTGTGTGTATGTATATGTATATATATATATATATATATATATATATATATATATATATATATATAGATAGATAGATAGATAGATAGATAGAGATATCTATATATAGATATATATCTATATATAATATGCATACACTACTCACAAAGTTAGGGACATTTGACTTTTAAATGAAATTGTAGGATGAAGATAAAATTTCTTGAATTTTTTTTTAAATTAATTAAATGAGACCATCTCCTAACTCTAGATTGCACATGTCCAGCTCTTCAGTGTTTCAGTACTTTTTGTACAACGTTCTGATCTCTAACAAGGAGCTTTATGGCACAATTCACAACAGGTGTTTGATCCCTTAATTGCCCAATAAATTTAGGGGATCAATTTGAATTAAGATTTAAACAGTCCTTCTCATCATTCTGTTCACATTTTGACATCACGAGACCAAGACAAAACCCTACCATTGATCATCCGTACCTTGCCATTACAAAGCTTCAAGCAAAATGCTCTCAGACGGAAGTGGCCACTGAGTTTAGTGTGTCAGAGTGTCATCAGCAGGTTGTATCAGAGATACAGAGAGAATGGAAGAGTCATAGATAGGTAAGTGGACGTCCTTTTGTTCACCCCCACAAGATGCCCCCGGGCCCTTTTAAAAATGTTATGCTTGTGCCTATATTGTGGTCAGGTCTTAGCAGCAGACCCGCTATGTAAAGGGTTTTCTGAATGGTCTGACATAAACACTGGATATCTCTCATTTCCTTACATGTCCCGGGAACTTTGCTCACCCCCAAACTTTTTGTGATAGTGTATAAAATTTTATATATTAAATTTATAAATATATATTTCCCCGATAAAAATAAAGGATTTCTGCCAATTTAGGTGGCTAAAAAGCAGGAATTTTTCCCTAACCGCGGGACCAAAAACTGTGATCCATGGGGAAAAACTGTGGAGAGAGAAACTTTCTCCATCTGCTACATAAGCCATATTTCTTTTGGGGACATGGTTATTGGCTGGGCTATTTCCCTTTCTTGCATAGGTTTTTGTCAGAACAAAGCTCCACCTTTTACTAGCGATTTTTTAAAATTCTTTACTATAATGGTGATTAATACCAGACACAACCCATGGATCAGTTGTGGCACTGCTTTAGAATGGAAGCAGATGTTTTCCTAATCCAGGAGCATCCCTTTAATTTCATATTAGTAGAACAGTTTATTTAGTGAGTTTTGTTTTAAGAGGATAATGGGGCAGCATTATGGCTATTATTAGTATTATTGGCTTGATTATTGAATTGAATGACTGCCTATGAATTTGGACTGACATAGCATGTATGCATGTGATAGATGAGTAGCGGATTGAACTAAAAGCCCCAGTGGGACAAGGACTGATGTAAGTTAATACGTGTACAGTGCTGCAGAATGTCTTTGAATTATAAATAGAAATTAATGGGGTTTTTCCAATAGTAGACTAAGGTGCAGGCATATCCTTTTGATATGCCCCTCAATTGGAAAAGGGGGACCCAAATGTCAGCTGAAAATGGAGAGCCAGCCGGACACACCGCTCAGCTGTACTCCTATTCTGAACCAATAGTTTCAGGAGCTTGTTCTTTGGATAGGTGTGAGTCCCACCTCTAGGACCCGCAGCTATCAGACTTTGATGGCATATCCTATCCTTGTACCATTAAAGTCTGTAGTGGGAACACCCCTTTAAATAAAGGAAAAAATGGGCCCGTAAATACAGTGCAAAAATCCAATGTCATCATCACAAATGTTTTCACCTACAATCCTCTTTTGGGCCCCAATTTTCTAAAAATGGTTCATTGCCATTTTGCTTTTTGTTTTTTCTGGGTTTCTTGCAGGGTTCTGTATGGAAATAAAATCACAGAACTTCCCCAACGAGTTTTTGAAGGATTGTTTTCATTACAGCTATTGTAAGTATATCAAAACTTTAATTTTTAGCAGTTAAAATGTTGGGTCAATTTTTTTTGTAAAATGTGACACAATGGAACTGTTTTATACGAATTTACATTTGTTATACCATTTACAGATATAACTTTGTGAAAAACTGAATAAAAACCTTTTTAATTCTCTCCATTTTTAACCTTTGGGATATGACGGAATATGTTCTCATGTCAACCACTGCTGGCATCTGCACATTTGAAGGATGGAAACCCAGAACATTAAAAGAACCACAAATTGTCTTAATTTATACCAGAACCTGCCTATTAAGCCATAAATGAGAAACACACTGTGTTCACATGTGCCTGCTTATAAATAATGTGTTCACTGGCCTGTGTTTACCGCGTGACATCTGACCTTTAGTAGATGCAATTTATCATCTACTGTAGATGAATGGGGACTTCTCTATGCCATGCTATTGCTTGTATCCATTAAAAAAAAGGTAGACACTTTCCGTGAACCTACATAACAGGGCCCTTTTGCCCCAAAACCCGAAAAATTTTATAACGGCCCTTTGGGCCCAAACTCTTCTATAGCAGTGTGTCTTTCATGGTAAAGCTGCCCAATTTAATCATTCCTCCTGGAGGCAACTATCACAGCACGATCGGCCATGAATTCTTCTACTCATTGATCCATGGTGGAAGTCATTTCAATAAGTAAAACATTCATGCTCTATAGCAAAATGAGAAGTGCCCCATCACCTAGTGGCAGGAAACTGAGAAAGCAGCATAGGTAGAAAAAATGGGGGAAAAAGTTATGGCTACCACAATGTGTCATGGAAACCCACATAGTAGTGCTAAAAGCAGAGAAAGCCCGTTTTATTCCCTTTAAGAAAAAGTACATTGTTTTTGCATTTGAGTGGCCCCCATATGGCTATAGTTATTTCCAGATTATTTTCCCCATAGCCTAAAAGTACGACTGTCTTTGTTGCCCATAGCAACCAACTATAGCTCCACTCATATGTTTTCGACTGTTCTGGAGCACTGAAAGGAGAGTTCTGATTGGTTGCTATGGGCAACAAAGACAGTACTGCTGCTGGACCGCTGTGATAGATGAGGCCCTGTGTCTTGTGGACTGCTTTTTGGTGCACTGTTTCCATTTGTGTTAAGATGCTGTACCAGTGATAAATTAACCCTCAATCCTATGTCAGACAGTTAACACGTTGAAATATATAGGTTGTGTCAAAAGGCAAATTTAAACGTCCCATATTTTTTTCCAATGAATAAAAAAAGGTAAGCACTGGGTTGTATGGGAAATGCCCTTCCTCCCTCCGTTTCCCAAATGGAGCCCTTTTAAAAAGATCCCATGATATTTGACTTAGTCTTTCTTGCCATTCCTTTTCGAATGTTTACTGTTCCGTATAATGATAGCAGAACCGCTGCCTCGCTCGCTTGCTAACTTAACCTGAACTCTTTACCTTCTGTCACCTATTTAATAGCACAATGTTACATGTGGGGATAACGTGCCTGCCCTGTGATTACTCTACCTTTTCTTCTGAAGTAATCACTGGCTTGTGGCCATCGAGACTAAGCTTGGTCTACTGAGCGTACTCTTCATCAGCTTTTCTCATCTACCACGAGCCGTCATAAACTACAAGGAAAACATTTTCATACCTTTTGAAAATCTCTCTCATAGCACATCCCGTTTGTAAACCACTTGAAAGGAATAAGTATATCCGACAGCACTTTGGAAACCATACAGAACTTTCTGCTTCAGCAAACAATGTAATGTAAAGTAAGCAAATAAAAGCAATAAAAGCAAAGCAGCTATAGAAGAAAGTCTACGGGCTAGAGACTATGCAACAACAACCACGTACCAAGAATGTTGTACATGGTCCAGTCCAGAGCTTATAACATTGAGCGCAGGTATCTCCTTACTTGGGATGCAGCCATTACCCAACCTAGGACCTCCGAAGATTATTTTTACACTTTTGGCCTATTTGATGGTCCCTGGGGGGAAAACTTTCCCCAAAAATTTAAAAATTTGTTTTGTTTTAAAATTTGACAAAAAATTTGGGGAATTTTTTAAAAAAAATTTTTCTTGGGATAGGCGTTTTCTTTTTTTATCCTATTAGGTCCGGTTCAAACGGCTTATTGCCGACGTAATTGCGGGGGGAGATTTTTTGCCGGGGAGGGGGTCCCGGCCCCATAGACATTAATTATTCATGGCGTGTCATGTAAATAATTGCATGTCACTTTCGCCCCCCCTTTTATTCTCAAGCGGGGGAAAAAGATGGAATCCAAAATTTTATAGAAACTTTTGGGGTTACCGTAATGACTGGGACGGATTCCAGCCGTACTGCAGCGCAAATATGGCGTGCAATACGGCTGAAATCAGTCCCTGAAATAAGCCGTGTGAACGGCCCCTTAGTGTTTTTTGAGTCCCTTTTGTAATGTCCATATAATGTACCCAGTGCTGGTGATCAAACATGCTCAGTCAGTCAGACCACCTAGGTCCTCTTGTACATCGGCGGTGGAGTTTCTTGCTATTGTGCAGTTCACACCATAAGAATTGTTGCATATTTGATGCACTTTCTGAGAGGAACATAAAAGAACATAAGAAATTACCATAACAAGGAAGTAACATCAAAATCTAGATAGATGAGTATGGTTTTGCATGGTCTATGAGAAATGCAATACTAACTCATGGGACAGCCCCTTGAGTTGCTTACAGTTGCTTGAAACAAGGTAGACAAAAGATTAATTGGCCCCTAACCTGGAACTAGTCATTTCATCTCAAACTGTCAAAAGCTGACAATATTAGATATCGGTCCAGATATCTGCACAGGATCTGTGGGCCCTTTAAGCTGCTTGGCCAGATAACATTGTTAAAAATGTATAAATTGTTTTTAAATTGGATAGTATTATTTTTTAGATCTGAGAATAACCCTGGTGAGGGGTTAGACCACTCAGTAAGCAGACAGACTTGTTTGATCCTGATCTAGAGGTTCAACTTAAAGCTCCTGTCCCCCAATGACAAGTCTGTAACAGAACCCACAACTGATCGCATGTAATTATAATATTAGTGTCTCCTTCTATGGAAGAGGGGCCTCTGATCTTCCTTATGGAATAGGGTTCCAATACAACTGCTACCTCTACATCCCTATAGCTGAACCCCCAGATTCAGCCTGTGAGGGCCTTCGGGGCATCAAGGGCTCCCAGTGTTGCCCTATGATATCTTATAACAGAAGATGATTCAGCATATAAAGCCTCTTTAAAGGGAATGTGTAATCAAAAATGGCTTATTGTTTAACTCACATTTTTATGTTCAACACATTTTTTAAGAATTTTTGGTTATTTTTTATTTATTTTCTATATCACTTTCAATATTTTTAAAATAATTCTTAAGTCCTGCAGTTTTCACTTTGGCCCCTAAGCCTAATAGTTGTCTGAGACTTCCTGTTCTGTACAGAAAGATTCTCAGTTGTCTGCTCATTATCAGCACAAAGAAGGGTTAAAATGAAAGGAGACACCAGTGTAAGTAGATAACACAGGACCCACCAGTTACAAGAGGAGATAGTCACAGTCCACCCATTCACCTCACTGCACAGTGACTTATTCCCAGGTCATAGAGCATGAGTAGAAAACTCTCCTATAGAAGTCAATAGGACTGAGTCAGTCTTAAGTCTCCTATGTGCATGAAGCTACTGTAAAGCATCTCTCTGACTGCTGTTAAAGCAGTGCAAACAAGGCATAGTGGCCAAAGTGAAAACTGCAAGACTTAAGAATTATTAAAAAATATTGAAAGTGATATGAAAAATTTAAAAAAAAAAATCCTAAAAAAGGTTTAGCATAAAAATGTGACTTAAACAATGATTCATTTTTTGATGACTCATTCCCTTTAAGAATCTTCTTATCTTTGCTATGTTTAAAAGCTAAGACACTAAAGGTGTGGCTTACTCTAAGGTTTATAGCAAGAACGAGAGAGACCTAAAATACTAGAAAGCATTCCTAAAAACCATGCTCATATCTAATTGTGCCCTTGGCTGGTAGTGATCTTAAGTTAGGGTTGGAACCTTGTTGAAAAGTAACAGGACTCCGAGTTCCATTTTATTTTTGTACTAGAGAAACATAAACAGTCATCTGTACGATCCTAATATCGCCTAAACTTTACAGAACCCTTTGTTTTGTTTTTTTTTTATAAGGGACAGTTCATGATGGATTTGAGAAAACAGAAAGTGTTGTCATTGAGTTTTACAAGCGAATGAACACGAGACAACTTTGTAATTCACATTATCCTTGGTTCAACAGATTGCTCAATGCCAACAAGATAAACTGCCTTCGGGTAGATGCTTTTCAGGATCTCCACAACCTGAATCTCCTCTCTTTGTATGACAACAAACTCCAAACCATTGCCAAAGGCACACTCGCCCCGCTGCGTGCCATTCAGACTCTGTAAGTATTTGTCATGTTGTGGTGGTAGGGCTTGTATGGATGGGAAATCTGGCTTGTGGGGGATGGTTTTGTTCTAAATAATCCATCTTCTCTTTTGCATTCATGGTCAAAAAAAGATGCCAGGTCATTTGCAAATAACATGTTAAATCATTCTCATTCACTCCTGAAAGGCATTTGGCCCAGAACCCCTTTATTTGTGACTGCCATCTCAAGTGGCTAGCGGATTATCTCCATACCAACCCGATTGAGACCAGTGGTGCCCGTTGCACCAGCCCCCGCCGCCTGGCAAACAAAAGAATTGGACAGATCAAAAGCAAGAAATTCCGTTGTTCAGGTAATTTGCTTAGTTCAACTCCTTTCTCTTGCCAAAAATCAGTTATCCTAGATGGCTCTACTAAGCAGCTGCTCCTCTCTCCTCAATTATTAGCTTCATAGAACCTTCTCTCGTCAACTTTTTTCTGATGGGTAGGAAGGGATCTGTGTGTGATCACTGAATCAACATTAATATGGTTAACTCATTAAAAGACTACACACTGGAGACCACTGAACATGTACATATGGAGGGATGAAACACTATGCTCTTTCAAAGCTTGTGCCATCTTCTACATAAAGCATTGACTTGGCACTGAAAATATTTTCTGAATTGTTAATGATCTTATATTTTTACATATTGACTTGTTCTTGTCTGTATTGATTGAGGTTAATAATTCAATGACATATATAATTGTTACTGAATACTTTAATATTACTATAGAGATAAAGTTTTTGCCGCAAGTTATTGTGATAACAACATTTGCCATCAACGGTAAACCTACTAAATTTTCTTAACTGCCCATAAGCATACAGGGGTATTCCTAGGTCTTAAAGTGAGTGTGAAAGGGTCATAAAGTGAGAGTAAAGGAGCTGCAGCAATGTGGCCCCTTCTCTGTTCTCTATACAGTGGTGCTCCTGGTCAGTTGGATGTGTAGGGAACTGCAGCTGGCCCCATTTACTTATTTGGGTGCCACAGTGCAGAGAGACTATGAAGGGCCACAGTGCTTCAGCCTCTTTATTCTCTGAATTGGTGGGGATCCAAAAGGTTGGACCTCACTGATTATAGAGTGATATGTCTGAGCAATATGCTGTTACTTTATGAGATTTAATGCTTTAATTTTATCATATCTCATCACTTTCAATAAGATCCAATATGTGGGGTCTCTCGAATGTCCAATGGCAGCAGACATTGGGGACCAAATGGGATTGACTATGACAGACACCTCTGACAGCAGCTACTTACATAGTTTGTAAAGGTGAAAAAAAATCTCCATCTAGTTCAGTCTGCTGGCCGAGAGGAAAGCAAAAAATTCCATTAGGTGGCTGCCAGTTGTCCACATGTTAGTGCAAACGTCTTTCTGACTCCAAATCTGGCAATCAGAATGAATCCCTGGACCAGCTACTCTCTCCTTCTTCCTTATCGAAAAAGCATGTATGCTTGTTCCAGGATATCATGTCTATGGAGAGACCAAGGGACATACATGTTAACCAAACCAGCACACACATCTGTGTTTTACCTGATATATAAATGCATAATTAAAAGCACAGACAGTATCTTAAAAATAAGTGAAGAAAGGCACGCACTGAGTAGAAATCAATTGGAGGTAGACTCTACATCTCTTTCCTGGTTCATAACCTATACAGATATTCTTATCATATGTTATCCAGCTGTTGCAGGTGACATGTTTTACTGGATTTTTTTTTAAAGCAGATTAAAACACCAATAGAATTGTTTATTGCCTGTTTCCTACACCCATTTATGACCAGATGTGTTTGTGGGGGTGTTATGCCATCATTGAGATTTTATTTTACTTTACATTAGTATTGTTCCTTTTTGACTCTTAGTACAATCGGTGAGTCTCATCTGTCCGCCTGCTGCAATTCAGATGCAACTTTCTATTTTGTTTTTCTCTTTTTTTCTTGTATATGTAGCCAAAGAGCAATATTTCATCCCAGGTAGGTTTTGAAATACAATAGGGTTGTCCTTATGTTCTTACCAGAAAAGGTTGTGCATGCACCCTTATGAAAGACAGTTGCCTCAATGCATGGAGCTCCTTGTCTGTTTATTAGAAAATTACCTACAGAAAACCCCATATTAGCTTTGTTTTATATTGTGTTTTGTGTTTTTGTTATGTGTTCCAGGCAAAATGTCAAATGTTTAAAAATGTAATACAAGTTAGTAAAAGAAAGTTGAACATTTCATAGGGCCCATGTAGGTAGCTCTAGCTCAAGCCAGGTCATGACTCACACTTATGAATGACACAAAAAATATAGAAGAGAGATTTGAATTAGTTTATGTATTATGACATCCCTTTCCCTGAGAAGTGTGGTGCTTGCATAATGTTTTGTAAAATAGCATCAAAACAATCAAATACAAAATAGGAAAAGAATGAAATATACATGTCATAAGATCCTCACATTTCATAAATAATTCTTGCTTCTCATGCTATTAAAAAGTCAATATGAAGTGAAGGTATCTCGTGTCGATCTGTTGATAAATGTGACACAGTAGACGGGCACTTGTCAGATGTTTAATTTCCTGGGGGCTCCTACTTCTCTGGCTTCTGTTTCTATGCCTTTGAGTATCCATTTCCCGCATGTATTTCAAATAGCCAGCAATGTGTCCAGAATGGCAAATATCCTCCACATGTTCATAGTTATGGGAACAAATATATAATAAGTATGACAGAGAGCGATAAACAGAAAGGTAGGTAGTTTGATACTGTGAGTTATAAATGTTCTGATACAGTCAGAAAAACGAAAAATTCCACAAAACACTATATTTTGCCATATTTAGATATTTAGGGCAACATGTATGAATTCTGGAGCTCATAGACCAGTTCTAAATTGCTTTAAGGTAGTATAGACTGCGCCAGAATGTATGAACCTGTTCTTCTGCAGGTCATACATACAGTCGCAGTCTAGTGCCAATACGACAAGTCTGGCTCAGTCACACCACCTTTAACCTGTTCTGGCTGTTCTAAGGGGCCGTTTACCCGGCAAGTACCGGTTGGCTATGCGACCGTTGTCTGCAAAACCGCCGGGCGGAAAACCCGTGCAGTGGGGACTGCTGCACAGGTTTTCCATAGAGCCCCGATCTGCTGGTTTTCAGCCGGTTTTTCAGGCGATCAGCAAAAACGCAAACCGCCTGAAAAACCGTCCGAAAACCTAACTGTTCTGCACCAAAGTTTTGGCGTCAGAAAATCAAAAATTGTGCACTTCATTAATGGGTTTGGGGGCCCCCCAGAACCCCAAAAAATTTTTTTGGGGCAAAAAATTGTCTTTTGGGCAATCAGAGGCACTTTTTGATCCAAATTTTGGAGTGCATTGTTATACTTTTTATAAAACCTGGTCTACTCAGTTTTTTTTGAAGCATATTCTGGCGCGCCCCTTCATAATGTGCCCTTGTTTTTTTCTAAATCACTGTTTGGGGTTTTAATTATTTTTTCCCTTTGGGATATTACATGTACGTATGCATCTTTTTTTTATCAGAAGAGTGTAAGCTACAAAAGTTATATCTTCTAAAGTGGTGATTGTTTGTTCACAGTTCATCTCTGTGTCATTTGTGGATTTTTTCATCAAAAACACAAACCAGTTGTAAATAAGGACCAGTGTTGTTTTATGGGATCTCAGGCAACTTTTCAGTTTGTTCTAATGGATTGTATTAGGCTTTTTTTCAGTGCTACCTCAATTCTTAATGGAAAAAATAAGGGTTTGATGGGTGTGAAGCCCAAATTTTAGCAAAGGTGACCAAATATAAAGCTGCATTGTCAGTCCTGTTAATACAGGTTGAGTACTACTTTCAAATGTGTAAATCCCATTCAGATAAACGCCTGGAGTTTTTATTGCAGGCACAGTAGGATATGGGAATATTCGGGGCAGGGCAGATTCTCTCTATGTCCTATGGTGAAAGCTCTAATTTGTTGTATTAAGTGCAGTGATGTAATTTTTCTGTGACCCGGTAAGCGAAGAAATTAAGGTACTGTAATAATCCTCCGTGCTACAGGGCAACTTCTTAACCATTGCACTGCCAACATAGAGTACATTCCCGGGGGACACCTTTGGCAAAAAAAAATGTACAAGCAAATGTTTGATTCCCAGGCTTTTTTTTTTCTTTAAATACAAGAAGAGGCCTGAAATAACCTGTATATTTGAAATGCTTCCAGCTGGCCCTCATGCTGAAAGAGACTGTGCTTTACAAGATGCTAATTAATTTTTTGAATTCAAGGTCTTTTCCAAATCAAAATAATGTAGATACATTTATTTTTCTCAATGTGGAGCTGATCAAGTAAAATAAAAAATAAAAAGTTTGTGCTGTACAGATGAAAGGCAACTGCTGCCTTTGTTAAATACTTTATAGAAACTATGTTTTATCTATTCCCATTCTCACAAGTATCTGCTGAATACACTCGTATTCTGGCACTGGAGTAATAATGTTCAAAGGGCCCAAATAAAAAAATTCGGGAACGGTTCTGTTTAATTAAAGTTTAAAAACTTACTCAAAGGTGATTTTCCATTTTGGTTGTGTCCTTATCTGGCCTTTAGGTGAGGCCTGTCTGACCCTTTGGGACATGAATTCAAGTAGCTTTCTGAGTTTCAAGGGTTGCTAACGCTCCAAATACCAACCACTCCAATCTTTCCCATGGCAGCTTACAATTGTTGCTCATTTGTTATGTAGTGTCAGACTGAAGTTCCTTTTTTCCCCCAAAGGGGGATTCTGGTGGCCATTTAAACAGGAGATGTGCATATCAATTTTTAAGCATTTTTTTGTAAGCATACTTTAAAGTGATCATAGCACATGCAGGTTTAAAAGGGGTGGGCTACAAAATACATTCCTGAATCCCCATCTCTCCTTAACACGCTTGTGCAGTGAGGAAGGGTTTGAAAAGACCAATGATCAAACATTCAACTATGCCCCTTCGAACTATGAAGTCACCCTCACAGCTACTCTTCCCATTGACTTTGAGGGATCCCATTTTACTAATCGGATCAGGTCCCAAAAGTGGGCCCTACAGAAATTAGAACTTTTTCACCTATCCTGTATCCTTTAGTGTGATATCTCGTGGGCTGGCTCTGAAGTCCCCCCCATTGGTTTTCCTTTTGGGTTGTCCTTGGGACCCTGAAATATTAGGGTACATTGCTTGTGCTCACTGGAGAAACCTTGATAATCTGTTGTGGCAGTCCAATCAAAGTCATAACTTAAACCAATGTTTTTTTT